>CAUYON010097190.1:0-22070 GCA_963573935.1 Arctocebus calabarensis
CTTTAGCCTTCCTCAGGGTGTCCAGAAGCCTCACGCTGTCTCCCTGTGTCCCCAAAGGGAAGTTTCTGGGTAGATCCTGCCTGGCAGAGATGCCTGAAGTCCTCTCTCCCCAGTCTCACTGTGCCCAGCTGCAAGGAAGCTGTTACTCGTCTGCCATCTTGCTCCACCCCCTGAGTCTTTTCGAGGTTTAAGTGATCTTAACTGGAGGTCCTCATTTTTTAAAAAGTGAAATTAGTCTTTGTGACTATATAGTGACTAATAGTCACCATTAGTCAAGGTGATTTCTCAGGTCTCTTTTAATTTTATCTTATAAGGCATCATCCCTTCTTTTAAAGACTATGAGAAAGAAGGAAATTCACACCTACAACAATAAATAAAATATCAGTACTTATATAGAAAACTCAAGAAAATAAATTATAAGTTTTATAAGATAATATTAATTATTAATATTATTATACAAAATAATATAATAAGACAGTTCAGTAAAGTGTATGGAAACAAGATAATTATACAAATATAGACATTTGGCATTGTTTCTATATACTAGCAATAGCCAGTTGGTAACTAAAAAGTAATAAGAATAAAAAAAGTTTATATTTAAAATAAGAGAGGAAAAGCATCAGTTAAGCAGGAACAACCATAGCAAAAAATGTATAATTTACAAACTTTCCCAAGAACTATAAAGTCAGTAAAAGGAGAGTTACAAAATGTTCCTAGATGCAAAGTCTGAATTACCTGGGTCTTCCATCTCCCTTTAGCTGTCATTGCTCTCTTCTCTTCTTCCCTTCAGACTCAAAACTTCTAGAGTCATCAACACTGACCATTCGCCCTTCCTATTTACTCTCCAATTGACTGAAATCTGTCTTGTACACTCTCCAGGTCTCCAAAACTGTTCTCTATAAGGTCACTAACTTGTTGCTAATACCAATGAAAACTTTTAGGTCATTATTTTTCCTGATATCTTAAGAGCATTAGACAACGTCACAGCAGTTCTCTTTTCTAAAACACCATCTGCCCTCCACTTCTAAAATACCACGTTCTCTTGTTTCTCTGCCCTCCTTCTAGCTGCTTACTCTCTCTCATGTTGTGGTTCCCACCCTCTCCTTGTACTTTGAGATATTGGTGTTTCTTAAATTCTCTGTTATGGTCATTCAGCAGATCTTGTGTGAGAAGTTGTATCCACTCTTACAGCTTTACCTACCTTTTAAATACTGAGGACACACGCGTATTTTTGTGTGTGTATGTGAGACAGAGTCTCACTATGTCACCCTCAGTAGAGTACCATGCCATCAAACTCACAGCAACCTCAAACTCCTGGGCACTAGTGATCCTCTTGCCTCAGCCTCCCAAGTAGTTGGGACTATAGGCACCTGCCACAATGCCTGGCTATTTTTCAAAATGGGGATCTCACTTTTGCTCAGGCTAATCTTGGACTCCTGAGTTCAAGTAATCCACCTGACTTGGCCTCCCAGAGTGCTAGGATTACAGACATGAACCACTGTGCCCAGTCGATATGTACATCTTTGGCTCAACTCACTTTCATCTGGACTTCAAACTAGCACAAGCAATTGTCTTTTGGATATCCAGCTTTGGGTGTATCACACCCATCTCAAACTTTACACAGATAATAATTAGCATCTTCCCACCTCATTGTCACCTTTTCTGAATTCCTTTTAATTGAGTGGAAGCAACATTTACCCAATCGCCCTGTGGTGTCATCTTTTATTCCTTCCTTTCTCTTATTTTACATATCTAATCAAGAATTTCTGTTAAGTTTATATCCCACATAATTCCCAGATATACCACATTTGTCAAATATGTCCATATCTCTCTATTCCTGATGATGCTATCCTAGCTTAAACCAGCATCATTTTTTTCTTCTGATTTATTAGAACAACTGATACCCTGCCCACAGTTTTGCCTTCAATCCAACTGATGCTCCATATTACAAGCCCACAGATTTTTCTTGACTGTCGATCTAGTTAAATCTCTTACTTAAACCTTTTAAATATTTTTTTTTTGGTACCCAGGGTAAATTACATGCACTTTAATGTGAATGAATCCAAATCTCTGTTCACTCTTAGATTTTCTGGATGCAGCTCCATTTACGTTCAACATTCTTCTCCCTAAGCCATTTATTTGCCTGTCCATTCTAAACTTCAGCATTAAACTTAGACGTCATTTGTCTATTCAGCCTCATTCACCCAGGCATGGGGTAGACTCTGACCATATGCTCCCCAAAAGTTTGTGCCTCTCATCTCATTGTTCATGTCTCATTGAGTTGTACATATCAATTATTCTCCTGTTTCCTGCACTAAAATCAATGAATGTGAGGGCAGGAACATATCCATCTGTTACATTGCTGCATCCCCATGCCAAGCACAGTTTTTAAATATGATAGGCATTCAATAATTACAGAGTGAAATTAAGTAATTAATTTTATTGCTATAATAATAAAGGCAGTAATATTGGTACAAAAATAGACAAATCAATAAAACAGAACAAAAGCCCAAAGCAGATCCATAGTAGGTAGAGGACCTAGATTTTAATTTGATTAACTAGAATGTAATTTGATTAAATAGAATTTAATCAAAGCATCACTGTAAACAAGTGAATAAAAGTGAAACTTTCTTAGTTACTATTTTTTTTTTTTGAGACAGAGTCTCAATCTATTGCCCTGGGTAGAGTGCCATGGCATCATAATGGCTCACAGTAACTTCAGTCTCTTGGGCTCAAGTGATCCTCTTGCCTCAGCCTCCTGAGTACTTGGTACTATAGGCACCCACCGCAATGCCCAACTAATCTCAGTTACTATTGCTTACCTGTTGAGAAATATTTTATAAAGTTAAACTTATGAAAAATGTCAAAGAAATTTACTTGACTCCATAATCATTTTCATGGCTATTAATCACAAATATCCTGAGTCAAATGAATAGGCAAATGGAAAACCAAAAACAACAACAACAAAAAAATGTGGTCACAAAATATGATAGGCAAAGAGTTAAAATACTTTTTCTATAATTTTCTCAGATTTTAAAGAAAACATGATGATTCCAGATAAATAGACCAAGGATGCAAAGAGACATAAAAGAAGAAATATAAAATAATAATGATCAAAAAATGCATTCAACTTTCATTGTAATCAAAAAAATACAAATTTTAAAATGAAATAACTTTTTTAACTTTCACATTAGTAAATATTTTTGATGATAAAAATTCTAGTCATGCAAGGAAGTAATGAGATATTACTGGGCAGATAAGAAATTGATAGAACTTTATATTAAATAATTTTCAGTATGTATCAAGAGTCCTTAAGTCTCCTAAGAATCTAAAATTATTTTACCTTTAATCAAGCTTAAGGAAGTAATCCAAACAGGGAAACAAATATGTCCACATAATTAGTCACAGTGTCATTTATAATCAGGTAAAATCAGAGAAATTAAATATTAAACAACGAGAAATTGGTTAAGTGAATTCTAGCATATCCACAAAATAGTGTGTAGTGTTTTCTAGCCAGAGAAAGGTAGATTGATAAACAGATGATGGATGCAAAAATTGCACTTTACCATTATGAAATTAAATATACACGCAAAGAAACAAAAAGAAAATAAGTATTTTTAATATGCTTCCCTCTAGGTTAAGAGATTATGAAAGACTATTATTTTGTTCTTTATATGTTTTGGTATTTCTGCACTTTCTACAGTAGCATTACGTTTATAATCCAGCAAAACCAAAATAATAAAATTTGACTGTGATAGGCTCTGATAATGCTAACTTGACTGTACAGGAAGCCTCAGGACTGATGGAACCAGGTGCTAATTTTTGCATGGAGAAGTCCTTTGGAGCCCAGGACCATGTCTTGCACTGGTCCTACTCAGCAGGGACTCACTTGCTGCAGAGGCATTGTTAGAGTGCTTCAAGGAGGCTCAAAGCATGAGCCAGGGGACTTAGGGGACATGAGCTTTCTATCTTCCACAGAGATTCTAGAAGATCAAGGCAAGAAATAAAATGAGTTTGAGAAGGAGCCTCTGGGCAGTCATGTTACATACCTGTTTCAAAGTAAAAATACAGTATTCCAAAGTCCTTAAAAGCAATGATGCCTGGCTATTAAAATAAGACTACTGATGGGAAAACCTGATGAAGCAGGGGACTTCAAAGAGTTTACAAGGAAAGAAGAGAGAGAGGACCAAAAAGACCTCCATGTGTTAGAGAAACTTGAGGCAACCAATGGCCTGGAGCTCTGTACACCACCAGCATGTGACATTGGCATTAAATAGAGCTTTAAAGCACAAGACAGTGGATTTGTTAGAACTAAGTTCACCATGAGTTGCAGGATCCCCAATACAACAATGACTTAAATAATTTAGAAGTTTGTTTTCCTCTATAGTACAAGTCAAGAGGGAGGCAGTCCAGTGCTGAGTTAGCTTTCCACAATATCGTGGATTCAGGATCCTTCTCCCTTCTTGTGTCACTGTTCAGTAACTCCATTCTCCATGCCCCGTGGGCTCTGGGACAGCTCCTCCATGCCAGCTGCAGCCATCTGGTCTCCACACTGGCTGGCAGTGCAGGAGGGAAGGAACAAGGGATGGTGAAAGAAACTTCCAGTTGCTGCTACTGATGCTTCTGCTCATATTTCATTGGCCAGACCTTAGATGCAGGAGAAACTGGGAAATTTAGTGTTTATTCTGGGTAAACATGTGTCCAGCTCAACATTCTACTACTATAGAAGATGAGAAAAAGGATACTGGAAGAAAAATAAGATTTTTCCAAAGAAAGATTAAAATAAATGAAGCAAGAGGGGAAATTTTCAAGAAAAGGGAACACTTTGTGCAAAGCTAAAGAGGGATGAAGAAAACCATGTGTTCAGGAAATCTTGAATATCATTCACCACCTGGGAACTGCCTGATTCAGCCGTGCATACGCTTTTTTGCATGAACTGCATATTTGTCTCCTGGGAGGTGGTGAGGAGTCAATGATCCCATGACTTATATTATGTGTCTGGTCTCCTTACTTTCTGAACTTGGCATAATTCACGTTATTGAACATCCTCAGAGTATGTTGGTGGTTTGTTTTTTAAAGCACTTATGACTCCAAGTTTGTTCTCATCTCCAGAGAATTATTAAAATGACTCAAACATCTATAAGGATGCAACTTTTAGACTGATAGGTATGCCTTGCCCTGGGTTTAAAAATAAATGTAGATTGCCACTGTTAGCTATCTATACCAAGAGAGATCTAAGCCAACCCACCTTGCCCAAATTGGTAGATTTTGTTCTCTTTCTACAACACTGCATTTGGGAATACAAATAAAACAGGCAGATGACATCCAAAGGTGAGATGATGGGAGAGTCATTACAGCATGCCAGATCATGATGTCACACAGAGACAGAAAAAAACAGCACTCTGTGTGAAATATGATTGCTTCATTTCCAGTAAACTTGACTTGAAACAGGGAAAATCTTTCTCTTACCCCTGTCCCTAAACCCTGATTCCAGAAAATAAACATGACGACATCTGGACCTTGGATGGGCCTCAAATATTTTGGACACTTGCCTTTATATTTTGCTGCACTTGAATGTCATGAGTAAAATGTGACCAGGGAAGAGGTGAGTATCCATAGTCAAGTGTGCTTGCCATGAAGTGCAGCATCAAGGAATATTTGTGTTCTCTGTAGAAGAGACTTGGTGGTAGAAGTACATATGCTCCTGAAAAAACTACCAGATAGGCTACATAATAGCTGTCTTTCACAGTACTCATTGTACAGCTCCTGGAACCAAAGCTACCTCTGGGGAAAGCCTTTGGCAGAGAAGGACATGGCTGAACAGCTGGAATTGGTTACCCAATACATAAAACTGGCCCTAGTATTGTTCACACTACAGACATCTTTATGCCCCCAATTAAGGAAGTATTATCTATGGGGAATATAATTACACTTTTCACTGTTGTACTCTGGCATTTTCTTATAGCACATGAGGCTTGCTGCATTATAACTTTGCTCTGGAAACAGCTGACTTGGCTTAAATAGCTTGAACACAAATAAAACCTCTGCATACCCCTTTACAAGCTTCCTATATGAACACCAAATTGTGGGATCAAACTTCCTGGAAACTAGGGTCATTTGAACCGCAGACCCCAGGGAAAGTGTTCAGGTGCCAGAGGTGGTGGACTAACTTAGTACCAGTTCCCAGGTCCCTGGACAGGATGTTTGAGCCCTGTGGGGACAGGAATGAGACTGAACTGGCAAACTTGTTCTCAAGCCCCCCTGAGTTCAGGTGTTGGCTGTGATATGAGGGGTGGGGTGATCTTATGCTCCAGAATAATGCTCAGGCAGGAGCTGCATTGTGAGCCTGCAACAGGATGGGCCCTTCTTGATGAGATTAGCAGAGGCAGCTGTGCAATGCACATGGAGTTCACAACCCCCTCTCTCAGCAATGATAGCAGTCTCTGTCCTTCTGGAGCACAAATGCACATACAATGCCAGCTCTCATCCTACCCAGCTGCAGATCCAGCTGCAGCAAAAGTGAGGGGTGACAGCTCACCTCCTTGTGTGTAGGGCTACCAGACTGTCTGAGGGCATTGGCTGAAATACTCCATCAGGGTAGGTGTGGTTGTGCCAGGGAGTTGCCCCATGGGTGTAGGCTCCTGCCTGGAAAGACAGACTGCTATCCTCACCCTCCCTCAGGGAGGTGGTAATTTTTGTCTTTGGGGAACACAAAAACATTTACTGTGGCTTTTAGAAGGAAGGGAGTGCACCTCAAACTTCCTGGAAACCTGGGTATGTTAGGTGCCCTGTCAGAGGTGGGACAGCCCCACCCGAGTGCCCTGACTTAATCTGCCCTGCCGCACCCTCACTGCTCTCAAGTGGAAACAGGCTCCTCTGCCTCAGTAGCAATGGGCAGAGAAAGAGGAGGAGAAGGCAAGAAAAAGTGGGGAGCTCAGCACTCTCTTTCCTGTTCACTGCATTCTCTTCTCAGCTGGAAGTGACCCTCCCTGAATGCCTAAGCTCAGGAAGATGCACTGTTCCCCTAGGACCCATCAGTCCCCCCCAGCTGCCATGGGGCTAAGGAGTGTTGGCTGTGGATTCAGTGATATACAGACCCAGGGGCTGAGATTCCCGGGTTAGGCTAGCTGCAAAAACAATGCCTGGCCATGAAAAGAGAGAAGTGAGCCTCACCCTTGAGCATAACTTGAGTGCAGTGAGCAAAGTACTACTGGAGGGGTCTCTCCTCACCTACTAGCCTAGAACTCACTGTCCTGCAACTCGCCCCCACCAGACGCTCATGGTTGGGAGCAGAGGTGGCTATGTCTGCATCATTAGGTGGTTGGAGGAGGACAGGTCCCTAGCTCCATGTCCTTTTCTAGGCTGCCCAGCTTCAGATTCCTGAAATGGCACCTTGGGCCTGTGACCAGAGAGGGTGGGGCTGCTTCCATGCAAACTGTGGCAGGATGCTGAGGGGAGTACCAATCATTGTATCTCAGTCTTCCTGTAGTACATAGTAGGGTGATAGGAATTTTCCTAGGTGTATGTAAGAAACTTTGGGCTCCCTTTTCCTTCTTCTGGTGGGGAGCATTTTGTTAGCCCAAATGCACCCCAAGAGTGGGGTGCTGCCTGCCTTTGGACTCCCAAGACAGCACCCTTGGCCTGTGGCCTATTTTGGTAGAAAACTGAGGCTTGGTTCCACAGCTCTCCTGCCTATGGTTGCTGAACACCATCCCAGATGTGTCCTAAAAAGTCTGGTTTCCCAGGCCCTCCTAGCTGCATCAAGCCCAAACCCAGCCCAAAGGTGGGGCTCTGGCTAGTGTCTAACTCCCAACATGGCACCTTGGACCTGTGACTAAGAAGACTGGGGCCTCAGCCAGGCATGCAGTATGGTGTGAAACTGTGGGTAATGCTGTCTGCTCAGGTCTCAGTCATAAATACAGCACACAGCAGGGTAGTGGAGTTCTTCTCAGGGAAGTATGGGAACTCCTGGGCTCCTCTTTCCTTCCTTGAAACTGCACAGGGGGCCACATGTGAGCCCACAGTTCCTATGTATCTAGGCTCTCAGAACGGCTCCTTGCTCAAGCAGCTCTAGGCTCAGATACATATGGGTTTCCATGTGAGTTCCCTGGAGTGGGTACCTATCTGCATGAGTCAAAAGGCTGTGTACCTTCCCCTCTCTACATTAGCAGCAGAGTTCCTGGCAGAGGACAATAGGTGGACTACAAAGCTGTCTGTTTTGAACTGAAGGAAGACATTCCAGTTGAGAAGGAACCAGAATAAGAACTGGCAATATGAAAAAGCAGGCTCTCTTGACATCGCTAAAGGGTCATACTAATTATCTAACAATGGACTCCAACCAAAAGGAAATGTTTAAAATCTCAGATATGGAACTTGAAACAGAGATCGCAAATAAACCCAATGAGATCAATTTGAAAGTCAAAAACCAACACAAAGAAACCAAAAAATAATAATAATTCAGCATATGAATGGAAAATTCACAAGATATAGATAAGTTAAAAAATAACAAAACTTCTGGAAATAAATGCTATTTAGGGAATTTCAAAATGCAGTGCAAAATCTTAACAACAGAGTGGACCAAGAAGAAGAAAGAATTTCAGAGTGTAAAGACAAGGCTTTCAAAATAATTAGGTCAGTCAAAAATAAAGAAAAAAAAATCAAGAGAAATGAAGAAAGTCCTGAGAAATATGGAGATTGTGTAAAATGCCTAAACATAAGAATCACAAGTATCCCTGAAGGAGAAAAAAAACAAACATGGTAAACTAATTGAGGAATAATGGACAACGATTTCCCCAGAGATTAAAAACCCAAATGCACAGAAGTAAATAAACTTCTAGAAGATTCAGTGCAAATAGGATATCACCAAGGCACATGTAAAGTAATATGTCATCCCTCTGCCCTGACAATTAAGTTCCTGAACTCAACCCAGGAAAAGTGCTACATACCTTATTGCTGAATATTAGTATGAGTACCTCCAAAGTACTCTCCTTGGGAAGCTATCCTTGATGCCAGCACCTAGTCCACCCTTCAGTGCAACTTCTGAACTCTTTTTCTGGAGTGGCCATCAGAACTGTCACTGTAAGAGATCAGACAATTAAGTTTATAAACTCATCCTAGAAATGGTGCTATATACTTAATGACTGAATATGACTGCAGTCACCAAATGGGCAAGGTGTACTTTTAAGATGACCATAGTGATATTCAGCCCTGAGGAATATAGCAGTTTTTCTAGGATGAGTTCATGAACTTAATTATCAGACCTTGCAGTCATCAACTTGGCCAAAGGCAAAGTGAAAGAGAGAATCCTACAAACTGGGAGACAAAAACATCAAGTAACTTACAAAGGAAAACCCATCAGGCAAACAGCAGACTTTTTAACAAATACCTTACAAGTCAGAAGGGATAAGGGTCCCATTTTCACTCTGTATAAACAGAATAATTGTAGCCAACAATTTCATATCCTGCTAAATTATGTTTAATAAATGAAGGACAAATAAAATTTTTCCAACACAAGCAAATACTAAGGGAATATGTCATCCCTCTGCCCTACAAGAAATGCTCAAAAGTACTCTAAACACCAGAAAGAATAGTTGCCACTCATCAGTGTAAAAACACTGAGAAATAAAAACTTCTAGCTCTACAAAATAGTGACAAACAGGAGGAAAATAGGCAGCTAAGTAACAATGAACATGATTGCTGGAACAGTATCTCACTTATCAATATTAAGATTGAATGTAAATGGTTGAAATGCTCCAACTAAAAAATACAGATTGACAGAATGGATAAAATAAATAATGCAAACCCATTCAACTTGTCAAGATCTGCACAGATTTAAAGTAAAGGAATGGGAAAAACATCCCACACAAATAGAAATAAAAGGCAAGCAGGAGTAGCTACTCTTATGTCAGATAAAACAGATTAAAAAATCAACAAAAAGTAATAAAAGACAATGATTATCATTAAATAATGATAAAGGGATTAATTTAGCAAGAAGATATAACAATCCTAAATATATATCCACCTACTACTAGAACTTCCAGATTCACAGAAACAAACACTACCAGGCCTAAGATATGAAATCAGCAACATAATAATAGTGGGGGACTTCCACACTATACAGACAGAATTCGACGGATCATATTGGGAGAAAAATCAACAAAGAATAACAAATATCAACAAAATCAACAACTGGACTTAAATGAGACACTAGAACAAATGGTTCAGGCAGATACGAAACTGTAGAAAATATATTCTTCTTATTAGTACATGGAATGTTTTGCAAGACATACTGTATAATAGGCCACAAAAAAAACCTCAGAAAATTGTAAAAAATTGAAATCATACCATATATCTTCTCAGATCACAGTGAAATCAATTCAGAGAACTCTCAAAACTATACAACTACATGAAAACTAAACAACCTGCTGCTGAATGATCTTTGGGTCAATGACAAAAGCAAGATGAAAATAAAAAAAAAATGTTTTGAATTGAATGGCAATTGTCACACAAGCTATCAAAATCTCTGAGACACAGAAAAAGTGGGGCTAAGAGGGAAGTTAACTACACGCCTATATGAAAAGATGAAAAGATCACAAATTAACAATCTAATACTCATGCCTCAGAGAATTAGACTAACAAGATCAAGTCAAACCCAAAGCTAGCAGAAGACAAGAAATAGCAAAAATTAGAACAGAACTAAGTGAAATTGAAAAAACAATGCAAAGGATCAACATAACAAAAAGTTCCTCAAAAAGAGAAACAAAATTGACAAACCACAAGCTAGATTAACCAAGAAGAGAGAAGATTCAAGTAAATCAAATTAGAAATGAAAAAGAAGACATTAGAACTGATACACAAAAATGCAAAAGATCATCTGAGACTAACACAAACACTTCTGTGCATACAAACTAGAAAATATAAAGTAAATGAATACATTTTTGGAAATATATGACTTTGTAAGCATGAATCAGGATGAAATAGAATTCCTGAATAGACCAATAAGTAGTAAGATAGAATCAATAATGAAGCCTCTGTGGCACAATGGATACTGCTCTGGACTTCTGAATCTATAAGAAATATCTCTAAATATCTCAAAACCAAACATTCATAGTTGAAGTCCACCAAAAAGAATTGGTACCCATTCTACTGAAACTGTTCCATAATATAGAAAAGGAGGGAATCCTTCCTAACTCATTTTATGAAGCCAATATTGCCCTAATATCAAAGGCAATGAAAGGCATAACCAAAAAAAAGGCAATTAAAGACTTCATGAATATACATGCAAAAAATTCTCAATAAAACACTGGCAAACAGAATCCAACAGCACATCAAAAAAGTAATTCATCATAATCAAGTGGATTACATCACAGGAATGCAAGGATGGTTCAAATATGCAAATCAATAAATGTGATTCACCACAAAACAGGATTTTTTTTTTAAAAAGTGATCATAGTTGGGTTTTAGCCTTCA
Source organism: Arctocebus calabarensis (assembly GCA_963573935.1). Lineage (NCBI taxonomy): Eukaryota > Metazoa > Chordata > Mammalia > Primates > Lorisidae > Arctocebus > Arctocebus calabarensis. Next base: position 11,470 of record CAUYON010097190.1, read on the forward strand.
TATGAAAGCTATAAATTAGCTTCATATTAGGGCTGAGTACATTGGATACTTTTTCTTCCAACTATAGCACAAGAATACAGGGAAAGAGGAAAGGGAGGGGAGGGGAGGGGGGAGGATGGGTGAAGGGAGGGCAATTAGTGGGAACACACCTACGGTGCATCTTAGCAGGGTAGTGGTGAAACTTACTAAAAGTAGACTATCAATGTCTTTATATAGTGATCAAGAAAATGCCATGAAGGCTATCTGTAACAGTACGATAAAAATATTTCTGAATGTATTTGAAGCACATTGTGCCCTATGATTGCACCAATGTACACAATTATGATTCAATAAAATTATTTTTTTAAAGTGATCATTTCAACACTCAAAAAAACACTCAATAAAATCCAGCCCCACCTTGTGATAAAAAGCTTTAATAAACTAGTAAACTACTCATAGAAGGAACATAACTCAAAATACCAACGGCCATACTTGACAAACCCACAGGCAACATCATTCTGAATAGGGTAAAGTTAAAAGAATTCCACCTAAGAATTGGAACAAAACAAGGATGTCCTCTTTTATCACTTGTATTCAACATAGTACTTGAAGTCCTAGCCAGAGCAGTCAGGCAAGAGAAAGAAATAAAAGGTGGATGTCAAAATTAGATAAGAAGTCCCCTTGTCCCTATTTGCTGACAAAATGATCTTTTACCTAGAAGAACCTAACGACGCCTCCAAAAGACTCCAAGAATTGATTCAGTAAAGTCAACATACACAATCAGTAGCATTTCTGCACACTAATAATAACCAAACTGAGAATCAAATCAGGAACTCAATCCAATTTACAAAAGCTTTAAAAAAATAAATCTTGGAATATACTTAAGCAAAGAGGTGAAAGACCTCTACAAACAAAACTACAAATCACTGATAAATGAAATTGTAGATGACACAAACAAATGAAAAAACACCCCATGAACGTGGTTTAAAAGTATCAATATTATTAAAATGTTCATATTGCCCACAGTAATCTTTAGATATGGTGCAATTCCTATCAATATATTAATGTTATTTTTCACAGAATTAAAAAAAAATAACACTCATATGGAACTAAAAAGGACATAAACAGGCAAGGCAATCCTAAGCAAAAAGAACAAATCTAAAGGCATTACATTACATGACTTCAAATTGTATTACCAGGAAAAAACAACCCAAAGAGTCTGGTACTGGTATAAAAGTAGACACATAGACAAGTGGAACACCATAGACAACCCAGGGGGAAAAAGCTAAATAACTACAATCAACCGATCTTTGACAAATTAAGAAAATCATACACTGGAGAAAAAATACCGAACCCAAAAAATGGTGCTGGGATAATTGGATAGTCTCGTGCAGAAGAATGAAACTGGATCCATATAAACATTAATTTAAGGTGAATTAAAGACTTAAATGTAAAACCTAAAACCATAAAAATTCTAAAAGAAAACCTAGGAAAAACTATCCTTGACCCTGGACTATTAAAAGAATTTATAAGACTCCCCAAAAGCAAATACAAGAAAAATGAAAATAAGTAAATGGGTTTAATTAAACTCAAAAGCTTCTTGACAGGTATAATCAATATAGTAAACAAAAAACATACAGAACAAGAGAAAATATTCACAAGCTATACATCTCACAAAAGTCTAATATCCAGAATCTATAAAGAATTCTACCAGGGGTGACAACAAATAACCACTTTAAACACGGGCAAAAGACATGAACAGATTATTTTCAAAAAAAGAGAAACAAATGGCCAACAAACATGTGAAAAAATGTTCGCCATCACTAATCATCAGGGAAATGCAAATCAAAACCACCTGAGATACCACCTTATCCTTACTAGAATAGCCATTATTAAAAAGTTAAAAAAAAAAAAAAAAAGATGCTGGCGTGGATGCAGAAACAAATGTATGCTTAAACACTGTTTGGTGAGACTGTAGATTAGTACAACTTCTATGGAAAACAGTATGGATATTCCTCAAAGAACTAACAGTAGATCTACCGTTTTGATCCAAAGGGGGAAAAAATCATTTTATAAAAACCACAACTGCACTTGAATGTTTATCACAGCACAATTCACAATTGCAAAGATATAGAACCAACTTAAGTGCCCACCAACTGAAGACTGAATAAAGACGTGGAAAATGTATACTAGGGAATACTAGTCAGTCATCAAAGAAATGAAATAATGTCTTTTGCAGGAACTGGAGTCATTATCATAAGTGCAGAAGCCCAGGAACAAAGCACCAAGCACCAAGCACCACTTGTCACTTACAAGTGGGAGCTGAGCAATGGATGTGCTTAGTCATACAGAGTGACTCAATAACCACAAGAGACTCAAAATAGGGAGGATGGGAGGGGGCTGCAGGGTGAAAAATTAACTATTGGGTCACTATTCAGGTAATTGGCGTATTAAAAGCCTAGATTTCTCCACTATACAATTCAGCCACATAATGAAAAACTATTTGTAACCCTAAATCTATTTAAATTTTTAAAAGGACCTTGGTTTGAATTAGGATTTGCCCAGTAATTCTATAAACATTGTCAAACTTCTCAATCTCTTTGAGCTTTAGCTTCCTGGTCTATATAAAATGAAGATGCAAATAATAACAATAATAATAACCAACATTATTATTATCATATTATGCTCTCAGGACATTCTTTGGAATTAGTAGAATCTTGGAACTTTGGGGAAATGTCCAGCAAGTGAATTAATCATGTGTGCTTTGAGGTGGTTGGAGTCCTCCTCCCACTGATGGTATGGAGTCTGTCCTATATATACCACCTGTTTTCACCTCTAATGCCTAGGCACAAAACCTCCTGTTCTCCACAAGGGACTAGCTGAGAACCATGACATCATCTGGGGCAAGTGACCAGCTCTTCCTCTGTTACCCAGAATAATTTAAACCCTAACCTTGGCTACATCCACCAAAGAGCTGAGTCAACCAGCCTAGATAACTGTTAAGTTTACATATTTGACCCCCTGAAAAAATACCCATTAGAGGCTAAATCTACAAAGTTCACAGAAATTTGTATCTAAGTTGTTTAATAAAAGTTTATGTCCCATCCAAACCTAGCAAGGGTGGGAGGAAGCCAAAGGCTGTATCAGGTTAACAGCTTATGGCTTGAGAACAGTTTTCCTCAATGGCTGCAATTTGTGGACTGGGTTTCATGGGCCTCAGCAAATCAGACTATTGGCACCTTTTTGTTAACTCTACCTTAGCTTTCCAGAGACAAAGCTATTAGGAAAAACCATTTTGTTAGTTTGATTCATGCTCCTGGCTCCTCGAAACCATTAGGGGATAAAAATGTTCATTAACACTATTCCCTTCTCACACATCTCCTCTTTTGCATAAATAAGAGTCTGTTCTTTCCTCTATTCAAAGGAGAACGTAGGGGAAAAGACAACACAAATAGCAAAAGAAAAAAAAGTGGCAGTAAAAGTCTTATTATTAGACCTCATTTAATTATTCAAGCTTTATTTTTGGAGCAAAATGTCCTAAAACATTTTGTTTCTACTTACAGGCAATAGGAGAGAGACATGTTGCTCTGTCTTCCAAAAAGCAGCTTCAAAGTTTTTCTATATACCAGTACTCCCAGATAAATATTTAATAAAAAAAAAAAAGCAATGTGCATCAGCAGCATGACTAATATACTACCATTTCTATTATAAAAATCTCTATACAAACTCACACACATATAAATACATATTAGACATACTATGAACCTAATATTTCCTCATAACTACCAATATGAAACTATTGACCATCATTATCTTTGTAGAAAATCTGGGTGACTAAAAGACAAGATATGCCTTATTGCACCTGTTGAATGTGTACCATTTGTACATATTACCTGGTCAATAAAAAAGTATACTTTTTAATTTAAAAAGTTTTGCCTAATCACAAAGAGAAGGTAACATTTGTTGAAAGGGAAGATGTGTTAGAGATATGTTAAGAACTAGAATCAAACTGATACTTTCTCCTTTAGTATTTGCAAGTACGGAAAAAAGAAGTTAAACCTTTCCTAATATTTTCACCTTATGACTCAATAGCATTGACAGCCATGTCCATGCCCTCCCTAACTTCTATACCTTTTGACAAACTCTAGTATCACAAAAAAGGCATTGAACTTGGGAGTTATGCTTTCCAGTCTTGAGTGCTCATTATTTTCTAAATCTCTCTAGTCTTTTTAGTGTTAATGATTCTCATTTGGATATGGCTCAAGAATTGAATTGGGATCAAATAAAACAATGCATGAGGAGAGACTTAGAAAACAGGCATACTTCAGAGATCTGGTGGATTCAGTTCAGACACTGCAATAAAGCAAATACCACCATAAAGCCAGCCACACAAATTGGTTGGTTTTCCCAGTGCATATAAAAATCGTGTTTATACTATGCTGTAGTCTAGTAAGTGTGCAACAAGATTATGTCCTAAAAAAGTACAATATCTTAAGTTAAAAACACTGCTGAAAAATGCTGACCCAGAGACACAAAGTGAGCACATGCCACTAGAAAAAATAGTATTCATAGCTGGCTCAACACAGGTTGCCACAATCTTCAATTTGTAAAAAAAACACAGTATCTAGCTCGGCGCCTGTGGCTCAACCTGCTAAGGCGCCAGCCAGGTACACCTGAGCTGGCAGGTTCGAATCCAGCCCCGGGCCCACCAAACAACAATGACGGCTGCAACCAAAAAATGTCTGGGCATTGTGGCAGGCGCCTGTAGTCCCAGCTACTTGGGAGGCGGAGGCAGGAGAATTGCTTGAGCCCAGGAATTGGAGGTTGCTGTGAGCTGTGATGCCACCGCATTCTATCCAGGGTGACAGCTTGAGGCTCTGTCTCAAAAAAAAAAAAAACCAGTATCTATGAAGCACAATAAAGAGAAATACAATAAAATGAGGTATGCTTGAATAGAGATTAAAGGAATTCTTATCTCTAGAATGTCTTATAGTATTTCAAACACTTCATGCAAAAAATATATATAAATTTTTCTCTGTGGTGTTTTGTTTTTCACCCCATACCTTAAAATCAGTATTCTGGGAGTACGTTGAGAATGCAGAGAAGCCAAAGATGAGAAAAGGTTGTCCAAAGGCCAGGGTGAGCCCTCTTAGAGAGCGGAAGGAGTGCACACACTACGTACCCCAATTATGATCCTGTAGAGATAGAACAGGTAAGCAAGAAGGGAGATGACTCCTGGGGTTTCTGTGACATGGGACTGTCCCTAAACCTGATAGGGAAAGCAAGGAGGTAGTGAGTGGTCCAGCCAAACAAATGAGGGGCCCGGGTGGCCATTCCACCTCTGGACAGGAAGTTGGGTCTCTCCTGGCCAACCCTGTTAGCACAGCAGTGGGAACACTCTGACTTAGAAGACTTATCATTTTATCACAAATACATCGCACTTCGAGAATCACTGCTCGGTGAGAGGCTTTGTCTCTGTGACACTACAACATTTCCGTTAACCATCTTAGACAATGAAAATAACCCAGATGACATGTTATGACTCATGAAAGGTAGAGCTATTTCACTGAAAAGAAAGAAGATATTTATGGTCTTATTACAACTAAAACCTCTAAGTGAAAACACTTATAGAAAAAGATCTCAGGTCCTTTAACTAATGACTGTGTTTTCCAGAGGAGTATTAAGTAAGTGGTATTTTCCTAACACCTGACTGTGAGTTTTCCCTACACCATCCTCTCCTTCTCTCATTTTTTTTACATAGTATTTATTAGCAGCTATATTTTCGAAACTTTGAACTAAGAATATTGAGCAAAGCCAGCAGAGACTGCCTTAGGCTCCACTGCTCTGAATCCCTGGTGGTATATTCAATAAATGGTGGAGGAATAGATGAATAATTTAACCAAGCCAAAATTATCTGCTCTTCTATGACTATTCTATTAGAGAGTGTAATTTTCAAGACCCCTCTCAAAACACTACACAAATATAGATCTATTTTTCATAATCACCTTTAAGCAATGCTTATGCAAAGACCCCTCCCCCAATAGACTTTTCTTCCAAAAATAAATGTACACAGAGAGTGTCCTGCATGATTCTTGATGCCCGTGCTAAGAAATATATCGCAAGAGCAAGTTAACCCAGCGAGTGCTCCACTGGGATCTTTAGACCTCATTATTTCTCAGCATAATTAAATCTTTATTAGATTAAATTGCACTTTTTCTAGACCTCGCAATAAATTGAGTATCCAGCCAACTTTTAATGTGACATTAAATAAGACCCAAGAAGAAATCTGAGGGAAAATATCCTTTACCAATGCATTCAAAATTCTCAATTTTATAGAAACTTCTCCCTAGACATATGCTATACTCATTACATGGAATGACTTTTAAGGTGTTTTATTCCAAATAAGAAAAGGAAGGAATCAATAGAATTAGTACAAAAAGGGCTCTAGCTGGTGAGGAAGGAAAAGGTAAAAATGGAAAGACTTAAAATAAAGAGAATGTGGTTTTTGACAGCCCAGACATATTGGCCCAAATTATGAAACCAAGAAAAAGGGAGAAAAACTCAGCTCTGAAACTACAACACTCTCTTTATGATGCTGGGGGAGGGTATAACAGGGGAAGAGGAAGTGCAGTGGTCTAAAGGCCGTCCTCATTGATTTGTCAACTGCTCAACTACAGCCTGTCCACACCCTTCCCCAGCCGTCCTCCTCTCCAAATGGTTCCAGCAAGGACAGCCACCTATTCCCCATGTTATTTCTGCTATTCTTTGGCCTAAGAGTTTTAGTATTTGAAGAAACAACTTAAAATGTACCCAGAATTAATGAACATAAAAAGGCTGGAGGCTAATGAACACTCAAAGCAAACTGGTTTCAACCTGCTGGAGTATTGTGAGGAAAATGGCATCACAGCTCTGTTTGCAAGAAAGAGTACTTTTCATGGTACGTAAGTGTGGAAATAAAAGCTGTCATTGTATCACCAAATATGTTTTCTTAAACAACAAAGTTAAACTGACCCAAAACTTTACTGACAACTTTAAAGTAAGAGAATAAAAATCAGCAGCAGTCTTCATGTATTGTATAGCATAGTTAAATCTCCATCTTTCATTTTTTGCTAGCTAAGTCCAAGATTACTCAAATCTACCTGAGGTGATGCCGGTACAATCAGTTCTAAAGCCAAAATATTTAGTCTAACAACTAAATAACAATTGTGTGTGTGTGTGTGTGTGTGTAAGACAGTGTAAATGATCAGTTTGGTCTGCCTTTTTTCCTATGAATTGAGAGATGGTGGGAAAGTGGGTTTCCAGAGTGTCCTGTGATTATGCCTATCATTGTATTATCATATTGCATTGACATCTGCATTCTGTCCATATCACAGACTTCTTGAGAGAAAGGATAACATTTGGACATCCCCCTCAGTCCCTCAAGTATATAGCACGATGCTGGTGCAAGGCATGTGATAGGAACTTGGAAAGTATTTGTTGAGCTGACCCAAATTGATCTGAATTTGTTCTTGCAACAGGAAAAAATAGACTGCCACTAATGTACACTCCTTCTAGAAGGAGGTTGCTCCCTGCCTAGCACAGGGAAAGTGATACAAAATCACAGCTTGGCCTGTTTCATGCAACACCTGGTGACTTCCAAGTATAGGGCACATTGAGATCTAGGAATCCACCCAGTTAAGGTCAGTCGCTGAGGGCCCTCTCACAGAAAAAAGACTAGTCACCCCCATATTCCACTACCCTACACAAACACAGATCACCCTCACCAACTCCTGATGGTGCTAGGATTTTCTCTAGAAATAAATTCTACAAAAGACCTTGGAGCAATGTGAGTTTCGCCCTTCAACCAGTGGAACTGAACTTGCTGAGCTAAAGCTCATGTTCACATCTGTTCCAAGAGTTTGCTGAATGAACTCACACACTGGTGAATTGAAAATGAGAGCAGCTATGCTTGCAAAATATTTGGTTCCCTTTGGAAGAGAGAAGCTCCTTTTTAAGGGCTAGAATTTTAGACATAGATTTTTATATAGTTTGGTATAATTCGTAAATGTTCCAGACAGGAGGATGTTTATCCAGTATCATAGTCTATCCTTTTAAACATAAATACACCTTTTACCATTTATTGCAGCACTTCCAAAACTCAAGAAATGAACAGGTTTCCTGTAAAGAAAAAACACATTTCTCCTTGATCCACTGGTGCTAACTTAATTTGATTTTAATGTCCCAAATCTGTATGACCTTAAACGTAGAGATAGCAAAGCCCATATGCTTATAATTCCTGAACAACTAAAAAGTTTTATGCTAAATACACACAAAACCACAAGCCAATGCATTTTTAATTAGTAATCTTAATTTAGTGAGATGGATGGTGGTATGTTGCTTAAAATTCACCACTGTTTGCAGTGTGAACCTGGCATCCGTACCTACGGTATGAGTCCTTTCAGGTTCTGCTGGCTCAAAGGAGTAGATGCCATTTGATGACTCACTTCTCTCTATTGGATTACTGAAAAACTCTCATTTATAAAATGTGCATCATTTACATATTAAATCGGCTTCTATTATTTTCTTATTAGCTCAAGATAATTAAAGTAGTATTATTTGGCACAAAAGATACTGGAAACAGAGACACAAACATAAACAAGGACACTAAATTCATCCAAATGATCTATGGACCTGTCAGGACTTCTTTTAGCTGCAAATAAAAGCAAACCTAACTCAAACTAGGTCATAACTGAAAGAATCCCGGGCAAACATTCCCCATCGTCTCTGACCGGGTAACACGAGGCCAGTGACAAGGGACGCACTGACTGCCATCAGAGTTAATGCAGCCATGGGGTGGGTTTAACCTCACCCAAGCTATGGGCCTGAGAAAAGAGAAAAAAGTGGTTTCTTAAAGGAAGTCAGTACTACTGTTATCAACATTGACAGGACTGGATGTGCCAGATAACCAGCAATAAATGTCCACTACCTGTTTTAATTTTTCTAATTAATATTAAAATATAAACAAAAAATTAAAAATTATTATACAAAACTTTTAAACCCTACAAAAATGGTTCTTGGACACCCTGGCATTTCTCAGACGCCAATATGAAACGCATTGATTTAGAGAGGCATAGATTAAACAAGAGATGAAAAACAAGCTCAAAACTTGACCTTAAAAGGTCACAAAAGTGGGGCGGGTCCAGAGAAACAGATGGAATCTAACCAACAAAATGCCCAAGCTCATCCAGGAGCTTGTAGGAAGAAGCCAATATTACCTTTTAGATGTGTTAATCTTAAAATTTATATACACTAAAAAACCCTTCCATCTCTCTCTTACCACCTGAAATTGATTTTTCCCATATTTAGAGTTCTTGTTGGAATGTTTGACTTGAACTACAGCCTACACGGCATTGATGAAATCCACCTGGGGAGGCTCTGGGCAGCAGTAGTCTACCAGAGAAATGGAGATCACATAACTGCCAATAACAAGAGAGATGTCATGGATAAAAAATAAATAAATAAATAAACAGTTTCAAATAAGAGCCTTAAATCAAAAGTGAAATAGCAGATACTTTATGTAAGAGAGGGCGATTTGTCCTAAGCTGCTTCTCTACCAGGTAATATCACAAAACTACGGGGACAACAATGGTTTATTTATTTGTTGGGGGTCAATGACTCTCGTAGGAACACAGGGGAAGCCAACTGGACCATAACATAAGATAATTTGGCCTCAGTGAGGGCATTCACAGTTTTTTCCAGATGGCTGAGTTACCCTAGCAGGTGTTCACTTCAGGACACAGGTGGGGTAAAAGACCTGTTTTCTTCCATCTTTGTCTCTTCAAACTGATGCTCACTCTCGGTCTCCTAGAGGTTGATCTCATGATGAAACTAAGGTTATTCAGCAGACTTTAATTATTAATACACCAGCACAGTCTTCACTGAATGGGAAAACAGGACTTTGATTCTTACACAGGAGCCTGTAGTGTTTCCGTCCTTTGGAATCCAAATGGAAAAGTACTACTTAAAAGGTTCTTCTCCTTCTGTGCTTGCAACTTTCAACAACATCCATTGCCAGCCAGGAGTATGGGTACCAAATCTTTTCCTGGTTTGGTCATAATTCCCTGGTTGACCTGGGACAAGTCACTTGATGTTTTGGTGGTTTAATTCCTCTGACTATGAAAGACTCTGAGCTCCTCAGTGTCTACCGCATTCACAAGGCTGGTGAAAGATTAAATAAAGGACATCCTGGAAAAGAAAATTTTATAAAAAAATTAATAGCAACAAACAAACATGGAGCTCTATTCAGTTACGCGAGTGTTTAATTCTTAGCTGCCCATTCTGTTCCTTGAACTGTTACTGAGTCCCTAGTTTTGTCCTATGTCAAAGCATGTATAAATTCAAGTTCATAGGAATATGTCTGACAAAAGTGCCCCAAACTTCATATTGACACACATTTCCTACAAGAAGTCTCTTAGAAATGCATTTGTATGTGTATACCATGAAATATTATGCAGCCTTAAAGAAAGATAGTGACTTTACCTCTTTTATTTTTGTTTTTGTTGTTTTGTTTTGTTTTGTTTGGACTTGGGTGCTCCTCAGAGCTACCTTGGGAGGGCTTAAAAAGTGAGTGAACGTGAACAGCA
>CAUYON010097197.1:0-12079 GCA_963573935.1 Arctocebus calabarensis
CTAAAGCACAGAAATCTAGTTAAAACCTGTTTTAAGAACCAGTCAGATATAATAGTTTATTAAGTATTCATAAAGCAAGAAAAAGAAAAGAACTTTTGGACATTAAAATAATATTTTTTTGGCTCAGCGCCTGTGGCTCAACGTGCGAAGGCGCCAGCCATGTACACCTGAGCTGGTGGGTTTGAATACATCCCGGGCCCACCAAACAACAATGGTGGCTCTGCAACCTAAAAAAAAATGGCCAGGCATTGTGGCGGGCGCCTGTAGTCCAGCTACTTGGGAGGCTGAGGCAGGAGACTCTTTGAGCCCAGGAATTGGAGGTTGCTGTGAGCTGTGATGTCACAGCACTCTATCCAGGGTGACAGCTTGAGGCTCTGTCTCAAGAAAAAGAAGACTAAATCTAACCAAGTAGCTTATGTGATGGGGAGATTCACGGTGTAATGTGTAGGAAAATCTGGAGGAGAGAAAACTGAAAAGGAAGGAGGGATGGAGTAAAGTTTTCACCTTTGGAAATTTTGACTTTGAGGTAAATACAGGGAGGTGCTTGCTAGGCAGTGGGATGTAGACTTGGGGAAATGAAGGCTCCAGAAGGAGATCTAGACATCAACTGAGAGGTAAAATACACAAATGTAGGAGTGGAAGAAGTCACACAGATGGGAGAGTGCTAAGGACAGAGCCTTGGAAAGGTCCATGTTAGGATTTAGGGAGTGGCAGAAGTTGGAAAGCCAGACGTGGAAAAGCAAGGCAGTGGTGTGTGGTGGGGTCTATGGAGGCAGGCAGAGCCCCCCCCGCCGCCCCGCTAATTCTGATAAACACAATATGACAAACTCATGTATTGTGTTTCATAGATTCGCTGTGCAGAGATCCTGTTTCACATCAGAAATGCAGTAGGAGTCAGTGATTTCATTATCGGTCTGGTCAAGCATGAAAAGATCACAGCATGGCCAACAATGCTTCTGGGTGGCACACACTAACACTTTCTCTGCTCTGCACCCATGCTTGGATGAGTGGCCCTTATTGAAGTTGGCAGAGAGGAAAATAGCATTCAAGTGTTATGAGATGTCACCCAATTTCCTTTCTTGCCCCAGCCTCCCAAGTAGCTGGGACTGCAGGTACCCACCACAACGCCCGGCTTTTCTTTGTTGTTGTTGTTGTTGTTGTTGTAGTTGTCCTTGTTGTTTAGCAGGCCTAGGCTGGGTTCTAACCTGCAAGCTCCGGTGTATGTGGCTAGAACCCTAGCTGCTAAGCTACAGGTGCCAAGCCCACCCAAGTTTCTTCCTTAGGCAACCCTGGCCATTGTGACACCCCACTGAGGCAGACTGGGGCTTGTAAATTATATCACAGCTCCTTGGAGCTTTCAGTCAAGGCTTCCAGGCCCTGGCAGGGGTTGGCTCACCATGGAAATGGAACCAGGTTTTTATCATCTCCAGAAAGTAAACCATTAAGAAACAGAAATAGTTCACATAATACATAGTCACTAAAGCAATGCCTTTTTTTTTTTTTTAACTTGTGAGCGATTGTATTGATTTAATACACACAGCTTATTTCTGTCCCAGGTTACAAACTAGCCCTAGGGAAATGGTGAAGCCAGTCATTTGGATTGCCCTTTACTGGCTGGGAATTAAATCATTACTTATTCCATTTTCGAATCACAAGTAGTACCCTAAGGCCTACTTTCCTAAGGATTAAAATCAAGGCATGGAAATGAAGAATCCAGGTGTAATTCTCAGATGCATGCAGATGTTGAGAATGCAGCAATTTTTCCTGGAAAGCTGTCACTGCAAAATAATCCTGCTTACAGTATGCTCATTCCTAGTCCTCAAACATGTCCAATTAGTCAACCAATCTGATTTCCCCCCTTTAAAGTGGTATAGACTCTTGCTTTTCCTTCTCATTCCATTCTCTCTTTCTTATTCAAACGACCCTAAGCTACCTGGAAAACCTCAGATTTCCTCTGCCAGCCTGCATGCTGCTCCCAGTTGAGTTTTTTCCTCCTCTTCTCTACTCCCCTTTCCCTTCCCTTTCTTTCTTCCTTCGTTCATTTTTGAAAATTCAATCATTCCTTTATTGTAGGTTCCAAATTCAACTGATTTCAAATCTATATAGAATCCCTCAGGTGAAGGAAATGTGAGTGTGAATTCTTTATCCTTCTGATACCATCTCTGAGTAGGGCATTTATTCAAATAGTCTTGTGTTGTGCCGCTTTGCTACCCACCAGCTGTGGCAGAAGTGGCTACCTCCTTTCCCATAGTCTCTCTCTCTTCTTCTTCTCAAGTCATTTGGTCTTTTAAAATATATTTTTTTCCATAAGTGTCTCATGCATATGATACAAAATTCAAAAAGTATAAAAGAGTATGCCTTCTTTTTAAATTTAAGAATATTATAGGGGTACAAATGTTTTGGTTATATAAGTTTCTTTGTACACTATGAGTTAAAGTTACAAATGTGCCCCTCAGATTTGGCACCTGTGGCTCAAGGTGCTGGCCACATATACAGGGGGTGGCAGGTTGAAATCCAGCACCAGCCAAAAAAAAAAAAAGAAACTGCAACAAACAAATGTGCTCCTCACCAAAATAGTATCATTGATGGCTCAAGCCTATGGGGCTAGCATTCTAGGAAGCTGAGGTAGGAGGATCACTTAGGAGTTTGTGACCATCCTCAGAAAAAGCAAGACCCCATCTCTGGGCAAGGTAGAGCTCACCCATAGTCCCAGCTACTTGGGAAGCTGAGGCAGAATGATCACTTGACACCAGGAGTTTGAGGTTACAGGGAGCTATAATAAAGCCACTGCACTGTAGCCGGGGCAAAAGAATGAAACCCTGTTTTGGAAAAAGAAATGTATGCTTTGAAAAGGATGTCTTCATCCAGTTCCTGGGTTTCCTTTCCTGCAGGCAGCCAGCATTATCAGTTTCTTGTGTTTCCCTCTTCAGATATTTTGAAGCAAATACAAACATTGCAATTTGGGATTTTTGGTTGTTTGTTTTCTTTTATTTTATTATTTTTTCTTTGTTGCCCTCCATAGAGTGCTGTAGTGTCATAGCTCATAGCAACCTCAAAGTCTTGGGCTCAAGCAATCTCCTTGTCTCAGCCTCTTGGGCAGCTGGAACTACAGTTTCTGGCCACAGCACCTGCCTATTTTTAGAGACAGGGTCTTGCTCTTGCTCAGGCTGGTCTTGAACTCCTCAGTTTAAGCAATCCACCTGCCTGGGCCTCCCAAAGTGCTAGGATTACAGGTGTGAGCCATCATGCCCAGCCTTCATTGCAATTTGTTTTCAAGCACAAACTTACACCCCATTGTCCTCAAAGCCTTACTTTTTCTTTTCTTTTTTTTCCAGAAAAAAATCATCCTGGAAATTATTTTTTCTAAGTACACATGACCTCTTTCTTTTTAATGGCTTACTGTACACTTTTTAATCTGCCCTTTGTGGGTTAAGAATTAAAACATGATTTTTTCTATCTCACAATCACAAGTAGTGCCCCAAAGCAAACTTTCCTAAGAATTAGCATCAAGGCATACAAGCAAAGAATCCGACTGTAATTACAAGGTCCAGGAAGATGGTGAGAAAGTCCTTTGCATGGAGGTATCACAATTACCTGAACTAATTTATCTGTAGAGGACATTTAGGCTATTTCTTCTGCTCTTTTGCTAGGAGGAACAATGCCACAATGAATACCTTGATTCCCATTTTGCTCATGTATCAGGACAAATCCCTAGAAGTGGAATTGTAAGTCAAAGAATTAATAAGTTTTAAATTTTGATAAGTATACAAAATTTGTTGGCAGAGAGATTGTCTGTTTTTTACATTGCTTTCATTATATTGCTCTTTTGCTCCCAAATTTTAGTGGATCCTAATTCCACCTACATTTTCTAAAGTCTGCTAGGCCCAAGGCAGGCTTCACGGACCTTGCACTGATTTAATCCTCTGCTGTCACCAAGTTGTAATTCGTAAGTGCTCCAACAGGTGGTCATGCATCGTCTTCTTGCATTGGCTCCTGCAAATCATCTATCTGGTCCCAGCCAGACTCTAGACTTCCTAAGTTCCAGTCCCATTTTCCAGGTTACAGCTTTACCTGGTTGCGGCTTTCTGTCATTCACACAACACAGCATGCATGTTCCTTGTGATGACGGCTTTGTTCCAGCTGCTTCAGGACATTTCCATTTCTTCTCTTTGGATCTTTCAAAGGGTAGTTGCAGCTTTATCTACACTCAACTATTGTAATTACCCATTATTTCCCCTTTTGTGTCTGGCTTCAAAGCACTGCCTCCTTCACTTTGCAGTTTGCGCTAATCAATTCTGGTTCTGCCCTTACAATCTCTTCAGTGACAGGTGAGTCATTTATTTTCTCTAGATCTCAGTTTCTTTGAGTGTAAAATGAGAATATTGTTGTAGATGACCAAGGTTGTTCTCAGCACTAATAATCTGTGTGCTTTTCCTATTGTTTTAAAATATGATTAGTTTGAGGTTTTAGAGAAAATACACAAGGTTGAGTAAGCTATAAACATGTAGTGCTAAAAGAGGTCTCAACAGCACCACCTGAGAGATGGTCAGAATCGCAGACTGTCAGGCTCCACCTGGGATTAATTGAATCAGGAGCTGCATTTACCAAGATACCCAGGGGATTTATGTGCTGATACAGTTTAGGAAGCACTGGCCTTCAGGTTGTGGCAAAGAGAAGAGATCAGAAAGGCAGATGGCCGTCTGTCCTGGAAGGATCTTGGCTGCTGGACAAAGTTTGGGTGGGGCCAAATAGGCTGTGGGAAGCCCTTGCAGATTTGTAAGCCAGGGAGTGTCTGGCTCATACTTGTGATTCATAGAGGGAGCTTCAGGGGCCTTAAGGAGGAGTTCCAGGCAATAGGCAGCCGCTGCTTTGGAGACTCTGTCCCTTATTGCTTTGTGGCCTTAGGCAAGTACCTTAGTCTCTAAGGTGCAGGATCCTCACCTGCAAATTGAAACTAAACTCACTCCTCTTGCTGGGCTGCCCTAGGGGTAGAGACCTATCCTGGAACAAAGGAGCATCTCTGTTAGTGTCAACGGATGCTGATCAGAGTAGGTTATAGGGGTGACCACAGTCCAGGAAGCCATGGGCATGCTGAAAATTAGGTTTTTATTAGGAAAAAAAGGTAAAGCCTGAACAAAAATTGTAAACCATAGAAAGTAAAGAGCTTACAGAGCAAAATTTGTGTTCCTGACCATTCAAGTCTTGCCACAGAATGACTCAGGACTATTGGCCGCTGCTTTCTGCCCAGCCTACTCCTTGTAGGATTAGGAGGAGGGGCCTGGACATCCACAGTCCTATGTAAGGCACCTGCACCTCTGGCTGGAGGAGCCTGGAGTGGGCACAAATCCAAGTGTTCCCAGAAGCAGATTTCTAAAGAAGCAGAGGCCCGTGAGGAAGGGCCAGGTGCGGGCATGCATGGCTCATTTGTGGTCCCGGGCAGGACCGGCTTCTAAACTGCAGCTCTGGGTCTTCCTAACTTGCCCTCCTGGGGGGAGATCCTCCTAGGGGCCTCACAGACTTACAGATGTGTGTATGGCCTCAGATTCCCTCCCTCACCCCAGCACACACCTCCCGCTCTCTGCATTGATCATATTTAGGCATTTGTGCAGGTGGGTTCTACCAACAAAGAAAAAAAAAAAGTCTTAGCAGGGTGAAATGGAATAGATTTGGATGGAAAAGACATTTTCTCACTAAATTTCATGTTTTTTCCAAAGAAATTCAAGTTTACAAGAAAACGGTGTTCTTTTATACTTACTAAATAGTCAACATTATATTGCTGGACAATGCCAAGTAGGCTGGGACGTGGGAGGTGAGCCCTTGTGCACTGACGGTGGACATGCAGATCGCTATCTGGAACAGCAGCTGGCACAGTTTGGGAAAGTTAATCTACACGGGACTATGACCTCACATTTCTATTTGGGTGTTTATTGTAAACAAGTTTTTATGTAGATCAACAAAAGGCTGTGTACAAGGATGTTCATCGTAGTGTTACTTGTGGAAACAACCTGAGCGTCCTCCAGGGGAGTAGAACAGGTAGTGTACATCAGGACCCTGTATGCAGCACACAGAAGGAGCAAATTAAATGCATCATGGAGCAACATGGTTGCTCTCAAAAGCATAGTACCTAGTAAAAACTATAAATACAAAATGAGATATGACAATACACTTGACACATTTTAAATTCTGCACACAATACATGTTTTGTAAGGTGACATATAAATGAAAGGAAGAATGTGAAGTACCCTCTAATGATGGTTTGGGAGGAGGCAAAGGGAATGGAATAGGGAAATGGCAGTAAAAAATGAATAAATATGGAAACCAAATAACGAACAGGCTGTGGCCTAATGATAAAAATGTGTCATGAACAGAGGAGCACGGTTAACTCAACTCTGTACAAAAAAATGAGTTCCCCTGCAATGGAGGAAAATGACAAAAAGTAAAGCATACATATAAAAATGCAAACAGGGCGGCGCCTGTGGCTCCGTGGGTAGGACCCTGGCCCCATATAGCGAGGGTGACAGGTTCGAACTCGGCCCTGGCCAAACTACAACAAAAAAATAGCCGGGCATTCTGGTGGATGCCTGTAGTCCCAGCTACTTGGGAGGCTGAGGCAAGAGAATCGCTTAAGCCCAGGAGTTGGAGGTTGCTGTGAGCTGTGAAGCCACAGCACTCTACCGAGGGCCATAAAGTGAGACTTCCTCTCTAAAAAAAGTAAATAAATAAAAATGCAAACAGCACAAAAATGTATAAAGTCAAAAGTAAAAATCTCCTTTCATTCTAATCCTCTTCCTCATTTTCTAGATTCAGATCATAACGTTATTAGCCATTCATTCATAATATCTTGTTTAGTTCCTCTCTCTCTCTCTCCTATTGACTCATTGCTCTTACTATAATAATACCAGAGTACCCCACAGTAAGGTCATAGCTTGACTTGACCTGTTGCCATTTGATGGACTCCATTTAGTAGAATGTTTCTCATTTCCTTGTTGATTTTTTAAGCATTTGTATATTAATAAGCCTTGTTTATATTCTCCCTTTTTTGAGCTCTTGTAATATTTCTAGTCTCTGTCAAAACTGAGTTATTAAATATATACTACTTGTGATTTTTGTTTACTTTTTGTATCTTCCTAATTGTCTTTGTGGTGAGAGAAACTTTCATTAAGTTGTTTTTTCTTTGATTTATTTTCAATAGCTTCAACTACAATATTGGTAATAAAATCTATATTTATATTTGGACAACATCAGAAATTGAATATGTAAAGTACCCTATAAAAATCATCAATAAATTTATTAATAATAATTTTTTGATAGAAAACTGCAACAGAGTTCTGAAAATGTTTAAACAATATTGATCTTACTTTTTCTCATATCCTAGAATGATAGCAATGAACAAACCACATTCAAATATTGCAAAACTACTCCTAAATTATAGTAGAAAATATGTCAGCTTTTCTTTATTTATCAGTTGTTATGAGTTGAATTGTATTCCCCCCCCAAATTCATGTAGGGATAGAGAACCCACAGCTTTCTAATTTCAAGATTGTTGTTTTTTAAGCACCAAAGAAATCAAGAAAAGCTTAATTTTTTTGTCTGCTGCATCCATTTGAATAAAAGGATTTGTTATATAAAATTTGGATTTAGTCAAAAAGCTGTACTTAAAAACCTAGAAGGCCCTTAAGGCCACGGGTTCCTCACCCCCTAAGGCAGAGATTGGGGTGATGCTTCTTCTTAAGTCAAGAAACATTAAGATTGCCAATAAACTACCAGGGGCTGCAAAAGATATATGCAAAAGACTCTCTTTCACTGTCCAGAGAAGGAACTGTCCCTGAAAACACTTTGATCTTGGATCTATGTCTTCGGGAACTGAGCTCATAAATCTAATGTGTCCAAAGCACATGACTTAATAACACTTAGTTATGGCACCTCTAAGCAACTAAACATTAGGTTATAAAGAAGAAGATACTAGCACAGTTAGGGTATTATACTCTTCTTTCTTTCTTTTTTTTTTTTTCCGAGACAGAGTCTCACTTTGTCCCCCCTCAGTAGAGTGCTATGATATCATAGCTCACAGTAACCTCAAACTCGTGGGCTCAAATGATTCTTTTTCCTCAGCCTCCCATGTAGCTGGGCCTATAAGTGCCCACCACAATGCCTGGCTATTTTTAGAGACAAGGATCTTGCTCTTGCTCAGGCTGGTCTTGAACCAATGAGCTAAGGCAATCCAGCCCTCCTGGCCTCCCAGAGTGTAAGGATTACAGGCGTGAGCCACCATTCCCAGCCCAGAATATATATATACACACATATATACGTGTATATCTATATATATTTTAGATAAGGTCTTGCTTTAACATCCAGGCTGAAATGCAGTGATGGTCATTGTAGCTGACTATAACCTCAAACTCCTGGGCTCAAGTGATCCTCCTGCCTCAGCTTCCCAAGTAGATAGACTATAGGTGTATGCTACCATGGCCGGCCAATTTTTGTTTTGGTAGAAATGCTTCCTCAGGCTGGGCTCAAACTTCTGGCCTCAAGCAATGCTCTCACTTCAGTCTCCCAAAGTGCTAGGATTATAGGATTATTTGTTTATAAGTAACATTAACTTCAGTCTTTTTTTTTTTTCTTTGTAAACAGCAGATGATGATGGAGTTAAATTAATGCTTTCGCTTGGGTACTGTATACACAACAGAAGAGTGGCAAGACACACCAGACCTCTGGGTCCACTGGTCCCTGCTGTATAACAGCCCCCTACTCACCAGAAGGTGGGTTTCAAACTGCACTTCAGCTGCTCCTGCTTGACCACGATGGCCTGCTACAGTGATGCCTTTGCTAAGTTGCTGGAGTCTGGGGATCAGAGCATGAACTCAATCAGAGGCGATGGCATTAGTATTCCTTCCAGAAACTTTAGACTTAATATTAGGTCTTTACTTAATCAGTTCGTACAATTTAAGTACGACACAATAGTGTTTTTATAGTACTAGAAAGTCAAGAAACATTTTAACATAATTAGACAAGAGAACTGAGGGCCAGGTGCAGTGGCTCACCTGTAATCCTAGCATTCTGGAAGGCCAAGGAGGGTGGATACCTGAGTTTACAGGATGAAGACCAGCCTGAGCAAGAGTGAGACTCCATCTCTAAAAATAACTGGGCGTTGTGGCAGACACCTGTAGTCCCAGCTACTCGGGAGACTGAGGAAAGAGAATCACTTGTGCCCAAGAGTTTGAGGTTGCTGTGAGCTATGAGGTCACAGCACTCCTCCCAGGGTGACAAAGTGAAATTCTGTTTCAAAAAAGAAAGAAAAAGGAAAGGAAGAGAGGAATGAATCCAAAAATAAACTTGTTCCCAAAATTGACATCCTGGTTACCAAAGATGTAATTTAAGGAAGCTTAATAAAAGAATTTAAATAATTTAAAAATGTATTAGTTCCCTAAATGAGTTACAGTGCAGATTTTTAAGAAAGGCCTATAGATAATAAAATAAGATAATAAAATAATTGACTACCACTTTTTAAAAGAATAACTTTTTGCTGTGGACAAGTTCTAGAATAATTCCTAGTCTAAATGTTTATAGTTTTATTTCCATAATTATTTTAGGAGCTATTAGCGTTAAATGTAATTAATAGTTATGAAGAGTAATTAAGCAGACATCAGCATAACACAAAACAAATATACAACATTTTAGGGATAGAATGTAATATTTTTATTTACACCTTCAATCATATAAATATCATTGCAATATCTACATATTTGTTTTGACACATGCTTTTTATTAATCATCTTAGTGTCATGAATTTTCTGATTTACTCTTAAATGTAATATGTTCGCTTATAAATGTAACCCAAGTTTCCACACGACTCATCACTTACAGATGCGTGTGCAAGTGTGTGCATTCACAGATGTTTTTTCTTCTTACCCTCCCCAAAGAAAACTCGCATATGAAGCAGAAATCAATAGGAGATGTGTGGGAATGAGGCAGACGTGAGTTAGACATTCCCAAGTATACAGTCTTCAATAAGATTTTCTTTTGAACCACTTAAAAATATTACAATAATAAAATGCAATAAAAATGATGAAGAAAGCAAATTGGAATGTAAACAGAAACTAAAGAACCCAATGGTGTATTAAAGCATAACGGCACATTCACAAAAGAATTAATTCAAGGCTTGCTGCCTGTTGCTCAAGCAGCTAAGGCACCAGCCACATACACCAGAGCTGGCAGGTTCGAATCCAGCCCGGGCCTAACAAACAATGACAACTACAACCAACAAAAACCTAGTTGGGTGTTGCGGCAGGTGCCTGTAGTCTCAGGTACTTGGGAGACCGAGGCAAGAGAAATCACTCAAGCCCTGAAGTAGGATGTTGCTGTGAACTGTGACACCAGGGCCTACTACTGAGGGCAACAGCTTGAGGCTCTGCCTCAACAACAACAAAAGAATTAATTCAAGTAACATTTCAACAAAATACTTTGAATACTTAGTGTATACATTTTAAGGGGGAAAATTGCAAAGAAGTCTTGAACTGTTGTGGGCGATTGGGCAATTTTACCAGTCAAAGCCATTGGGGTTTATCAAGGAGTTTCTTTTCCTCAAATTAGAAAAGAACAGGAATAGTATACCAGCTCTTTCACATTTTAATTAACACCATCAACAAAATCTCCTTATGATTAAAAAAAGGGAAGGTTTCCATAAATAAGCAATACCTCACTCAATATTCGGGAAACTTTTTCTCTTTTATCAGAAACAGTATTCTGATTATTATATACAATGCCATTCACACCCATTTGCCCCAAAAGACAAAAGTAAAAAGATGATCTTATTTACCTTCTCTGGCTCTGAAACCTAGAGTATTCTGTTGTCTTCTAGATATTCATAATATTTACAAGATTACAAAAAATATCCATTTCTTATTTCTCTCTCAATTTATATCACAAATCACTTCTGCAATGTTATTAAAACTTCAAATTTTTCAATTAACTCAAAATCAATATGCAACACTACCAAACTTATTTAAATTTATAATGTCAAGTGCATAACATCCACACACACACACACACACAAGTCTTGAACTGTATAGGGTAGCTGTGTCATTAATAGTAGAGTTGGTGTGTTGATTTTGAAACTATTTTATGTGTACCGTAGAACAGTAGGCTAGAGTAGATGGGTAATATATTGACGTTTTATAGTACTAAGTTTCTCACTTTGGTGAGGGAGAAAAAAATATAAGTTGGAGAAGTATGATGATGAACTCTGTGCTACTGAATTTGAGGGGTTATCACTACAAAATTGTTTTAAGAAACTGTTTTCTCAGCTGGGCACAGTGGCTCCAGCCTCTGTCTCAGCAATTCAGGAGACTGAGGTGGGAAAATTCTTGAGCCCAGGAGTTCACCTGCACAACTTGGTGAGATCTATCTCTAAGAAAAAGAAAAAGTCCTCCCAGAAATGTTTTTCTTTAGTTCCATGACGTATGTAAAGGACATAGAAGCAGTGATTCTTTAGTAAACCAGTGAGCATACCACATGGCTAGATTTTCCTTTTTAAAGAGCTTCATGATTTATTGAGTGAAGAGAGACTCATATGAAAAAACATGCATAGTATAAGTACATTTTTACAAGGAAAATAATGTATCTAATTATAGAAAAAGACTGGGTGCAGAGGGGTAATGGGGCAGTACGATATGGGGTAAGTACACACTCTGCCATTTACCATCTGTGGGAGCTTTAGCAGGTACTTAACCTTTTGGCCTTAGTTTTTTCATCTACCAGGTAGGGATAATAGCATTTCCAACCTTACTGGGTTGTTTCAAAAAACAAATGAGTTTATACATTTAAGCACTTGGAAGAGTTCTTAGGCCAGGTCCCAGTTATTACTAATCATTACTGTAGACAATTTTTTTTTTTTTTTTTTTTTTTTGTGGCGACAGAGTCTCACTCTATCGCACTTGGTGGAGTGCTGTGGAGTCACAGCTCACAGCAACCTCCAGCTCTTGGGCTCAAGCGATTCTCTTGCCTCAGCCTCCCAAGTAGCTGGGACTACAGGCGCCCGCCACAGTGCCCGGCTAATTTTTGATGCAGTTCGGCCGGGGCC
>CAUYON010097199.1:0-15960 GCA_963573935.1 Arctocebus calabarensis
GGGGGGGGCAAACCCCACCTGTTGTTACCCATCTCAGTCATTCTCCAAGCACTCACATGCATACATTTCCAACCTATTTCCAACTCCACCCTCAGAATTCTCTCAGTCACACCACATCCACACACTCTCACAAACCTCTCAACAGACCTGCTGGAGATCTAATGCCCAAGGAGTTGATCAGGCTCCTTCTTCCACTACAACTGTAGTGGGACCCCAAGATCAATCATACCTTGTCTTAGATGTCTCCCTGTGTGGGTACCTGTTCCTCCATGCCAGTTCTTCCTGGTGTTTGACTCCTTGAAGACCCACCAATGGGGTCCTTTGTCAGCCCAGCCGAGGCGCCCACATAGGGAGGCCAAACTGCCTCCCGGCATGCTCAGTGGTTCACGTCGCCCAGGCCAATCAGGAACCCCCACGTGGGTGTCCAGAGGATTGGCGGCAACTGCCAGGTGCATGTTCTCTCCAAGAGTGAGCTTGCTTCCCGGTCAGGAAACCAAAAATGTTGCAGGAAGACAAGGCCCAACGGAGAGAAAGAGCACCCAAACACCACATTTATAAAAGGAAGGGCTTTATTTACCAGCTGGGAGCTTACGGCATAGAAGAATTCCAAATGACCATGCTCCCTGTCTAGCTTGATCTTTCCCTTTTTATTGACAGTCAAGAAGTTCCACCCTACAGGTATCCTTCTCATTGGCCAGTTTGAATCAAGCAGGAGATGCTAGTCCAGCCCCCGCAGAACTACAGGATTTCACAGAACTTGGAAATTTCTAAGTTCCAGGAAGTTACAAATTCCTAAGGGCTGAGTCACCAAGGAGAGGACCTTGCAAGTGTATCCTTATGCTGTCCTTGAGAAGACCTGTTCTCCCAGACCTCATCCTTCTCAGGTATCCTCTCTCAGTATGACCGAGGACTCAGGGTCTGGGATAAAGCTATGAGCGCTGGTCCAACTCCAACTTTCCTACACCTTATAAAGCAATATGCATTCTGTACCCTTAGTTTCTTCTTTGCAAGCATCCCAATGGGCATCTAACAAGTGAGTTTATTTCTCAACTTTCTACTTACCAGCACACTATTCCTAGTGACAGAACACCTACAGGCCTGGGGAATTTACATGAATTGACTTTACAGATTATCATCCTAAAACTTAAAAGCCTTTGCTCTTTCATCCATGTTCAAAAAACTCCCTTCTCATCAGACTTCAGATAGTTTCAGCAACAAATTCTCAACCTATGAGATGATGTTCATGGTGCAATCTTATACTATGGTCCTTAGGAAATAAGATAATGACTGAAGGGAATTCTGGGATTCAATTCAATTGAGAAATGCTACACACACCATAGCTACCACCTCCCGCTTTGGAGATCCATAATCCTTTAGCAAATGGAGGTTATATGAAAGCCTACACTAGGTAATCTTGAATTTTAAGTCAAATTTATTCAACTAAGGAAGCTTTTCATTCAGAAAATAGCTACCAATATACTTCTGGATAGAATTCTGGAAAATATCCATCTCTCTGATTAATTTTTAAGATGCTGTAGCATACATGAGACTGCTCACCAACACTTCTTGCTCTCCTTTTAGATTCAAGTGGGAATTTTACTTTCCCTTCTCCTTTAAATTAGGCACAGACATATGACTCTTAAAGTTCGTAAAATGTGAGCAGAAATGTGTCATTTCCAGAAGGAAGCATTTATTTCCTAGTGTAGCTCTATCCAGAGTGATCCCAAATCATGTCATGAAGAAGTCATTATCATTCCTGTATAATAAATGACAAAGATAATGACATTTTCAGAGAAGGCTAGGGCAGGATGCTAATTTGTCTGTTTCAAATTCCCTGTATTTTCTAGCTTGTGTTATTGCCTGAAATTGATGTTCTTATCATACCAAGAAAATTTTAACCTCATATGCACTTATCATTTTCTGAAACAAACTATTGTTCCTTTAGTGGATTTAATTTTGCATCTATTATTCATATGAAATTCAGAATGCTACTTCACCTAAAGGTATTCTTTTAAGAGTAGAAGTGATCAGAATGTAAACCATCATTATATTTTCTCAACAAAAATTAGGTATCTGCAGATTTCTTCCTTTAAGTTGTTAGAAAGATATGAAATCTAATATTTCCTCATATTAAAATACTCAAATCACATTAAACAACAGTCACTGAGGACAGTAAGATGTCTCCTGTATTTTTGTTGGAACATTAGATAAATATTAAGCTTAGGCTCTTATTCTGCCTTTTTCTCTAATATCCTTTTATGTTTGAGAATAGGAATGTCGTTAAACTCTCCTAGTTATAATATTATTATTTGTAAGGTAAGGATAGGAACATCTGCTTTGCAAGCTTCATGGGTTATTTTTTTATACATTCATGGAAACTAATTTAGACTACATAAATTATAAATTCATACATACACAATCACTCTTGTTTGTTCTTCCTGTTTTGCTTTTTTTTTAAATTTTGAGACAGAGTCTCACTCTTGTCACCCTGGGTAGAGTGCCATGGTGTCATCATAGTTCACAGCAACTTCAAACTCTTGGGCTCAAGAGATCTTCTTACCTCACCCACCTGAGTAGCTGGGACTACAGGAGCCTGTCACCACCTCCAGATAGTTTTTCTATGTTTAGTAGAGACGGAGTCTCACTCTTACTCAGGCTGGTCTTAGTAATCCACTTGCCTTGGCGTCCCAGAGTGCTAGCATTATAGGTGTGAGCCACCATGCTGAGCCCCATCCACTTGGAACTTAAAAGACACTACAAACGGGGCCACAACTTGCCTGGGTGAGGCAAGGGCCCCATGTACTGAGGGTGGCAGGTTGGAGCCCAGTCCCGGCCAACCTGCAGTAGGAAAATGGCCAGGCATTGTGGTAGGTGCCTGTGGTCCTGGCTTCTTGGGAGTCTGAGGCAGGAGAATCGCCTAGGCCCAGGAGTAAGAGGTTGCTGTGGGCTATGGTGCCATGGTGTTCTACTGATAGTGACAGGGTAAGACTCTGTTTCTAAAAACAACAACAACAACAATAATAATAATAAACAAAGATACTACAAAGGAGCCTTATTACTATTGTTTTCTAAAACCTTTTAAATTATCTTTACACAAAATTCTTGTCATATTCTTTCCCTTCTATAAAATGACCATGAAAATTTAAAATGCTTACCATTTTAATAACAATTTTACCAATCTCTTAAACTGTCAACATTAAACAAGCTACTAGTTTATTTCTTTGACCTTAACCTAGTAACTGAGTACTGCTGAAGAAAATCACAAACAAATCACACTCATGTCATAAAATGAATGATAACCATGTTCAGATGGGTCTTGAACATCATAGCCAAATGTTACCATTTCTCTTACTTTCTGTCTAATATTTTCAGCATTACCCTTTCTCCTAAAACTCTATCCCTACTGGAACCATTCTTATGTCACACACACATATATTCCTCCTCCCAGTAGATATAATCTCATCTTTCCATTTCCAAAGAAAATTTTTTCAGTGTAAGTGTGTAAAGTGCTTATTATAAATGAGGTGTTCTAGATTTTGGAAATATATTGATTCAACAGACATATAATAGCCCTAGTTGATTAGTCTTTTGATTCAAAGGAAAAAATATCCTAGAGAATAAACACATGTATAGATTTAAAGTAGATAAAGGATAGATGATTAGATGTATGAAATTCTAGAAGAATACACAGACATTGATTTGATTACTATGATAAACTCAAATGTGTTGTGAGGATGTTAAATCAAAGCAGTAAGAGAGTGACAAGTGTTTCTTACACAGAGAGGCTATAGGAGACAGAGCACCATGTTTATGGGAATCATCAGTGGTTCTGGAGCAACACTCTGGGAGTGAGACAATCTCCTGGCTAGCAGGGAGATGTTTTGCTGCCTGGAGACAAGCCCTCAAGCAACTATGTGCTCTAATGAGATAAGATTGGTTGCTCATTAGTAAGCAGGTGTTGGACTTTGAACATTCATGAAGCAACAGGGTGGGAGTGGAGCTGGAGAGGAAAGAGCATGTAGAGATCATTAAGCATACCCCCACACCTGTTGTATAGTGTTTCAATAAATGATGGAGGAAGTTATTCAGGGCTCTCCCGCACCTATGAGAAGCCTCACTTCTTGCAAGGTTGTACTTTCAATCTGTGTACTGGCTGTTTCTTGCGTGCAGTGACAGGCTACCATAGCAGCACCAACAAGGGTGATAGGGTGACATAGCGGCACTGACAGATAAAGACCCTTCTCAAAAGGAGTCACTTACACAATAAAGACAAGACTACTGATTACTTATCCCAACATCAGTAATCCCTTCTTGGTCATACAGCTGTAACTTTTAGTGGAAACATGGCCAACAAGAAAAAGTAACAGATTTCCTATACTCTTCTATAGCTAGGTGTTGCTATAGGACTAAGTTGAAGCCAGCTAAGGTAGAAGAAGTGCCTTGCGGTGCTATAGAAGGTCCTCTTAAAAGGGTGGAGTTAAGCCTTATTTATTTTCTGCATTCTCTATCACATTGTTTAGATTATGTTGCAATTGCAATGGGAAGCTATTAGCAGGGATAGAAGAAATGTGTGTGAATATGTGTAGATTTGCTTTAGAGAAAACACTGGCTGCTCCCAGGAGAAAGGACCACGAGGAACAAAAGAGAAGCAAGGTAGCTAGTTAGGAGGATATTTAGTCGTTCTAGGGTAGAATGATGTTCCCTAGGGAAGTCGCATGTAATGAATGGGGTCATATGTTGAACATATTTCATAAGAGAAGCCAATGAGACTTGCTAAGAGATAAATGTGGAGAGGGCAAATGAGAAAGATTCATTAAAGATCACACTCAAATTGTTGGCCAAGTCAAATGGGTGAATTATGGTGTCATTTACTATAATAAAGACTTTATTTACTATAATAAAGACAGATCTGAGGGAAAGTAAGTAATGAGGAATCTTAAGTTTTGTATGAAATGTGTATTTTGAGCCTGGTATGTCTCTTACATATTCAAGTGGACAGACTTTGAGAAGACATTTGAACATAAGAATCTAGATGCCTGGGAGTGATATGAGACCAGTGCTATACATCAAGGAGTTATCAACATAGCAGTGGTGTTTAAACTATGAGGCTAGATGAAATTAACCAAGGAGAGAATATGGGGTAAGGGATTCCTGGCCATGTGTCACTGCAACTTTTAGAGTTCAGGCAGAGTAAGGGTTGCCAGTAGCGTCTGAGAAGGAGCAATCTGACAGGCATGTGAAGAAAACCAGAACACGCTGATTTATAGACCTATGTAAGAAAGTGCGACCAGAAAGTGGTGTCAGATGCTGATGAGAGATGGAAGAGGAGTCATAGGTTTCACAAGATGGAGACAACGACCCTGATAAAAGCTGTCCTCATGATGTGGTGGGAACAAAAGACTCCGTGGGAAGAACAGGTGAGGGAGAAAGTAGGTAAGTTTTCTATAGCAAGGAAATTCCACAGTAGAAGAAAAAAAGAGGATGAATGATGAAGGAGGAATCACCATTTTGCTTATTTGGTCGGTTTTTGTAACATTTTTATTTTTTAACAAATAGGGACATATTTTAAAATCTTGGTGGACCAATCACAGCAATCCAGTCCAGAGAGAAAATAATAATGCAAGTAAAGGAAGGTTAGAATATGTTACAGGGCTGGATCTAAAAGTATAAACAGCAAGTTTGATTTAATCCTTAAGCACAGGGATAATGTCTGCTATTGCCAACCATTCAGTCCTCAGTGCCCAGCATAGGGCTCAAGACGCAGTAGATGCTTATCAGAAGTAAATGAATAAATCAATAAATACTATGTTCAGAAGTGTTAGCCAGCATATTTTATCCAAAAATCTTAAAATGTGATTATTACATTTCCTGTTTAAAATATTTTGGAACACCCCACAGCTTGCTCTAATGAGGATTGTAAAAACAATCCTTAAATTGGCACAAGAACACAAAATGACTGGTTTCTGCCTGTCTCTAATCTCAGTTCTCAATAAACATACTTGTATCCTACCTTCACAGTGCAGTGAACAAGTAGTTCTACAAGTACATCATGCTGTTTTCTGCTTCGGTGCCAGGTGTGTTCTCTGTTCTTGCAAAAATTCCCCCTCATCAACACTCTGTTTCTCTGAAGTCAATTCTCCATTCAGGACTCTGCTCAAGCACTGTTCTCTGGGAAGATTTCACTGATCTTCCTTTCTGATCTAGACCTCCTCGGTGTTCCCAAACCAACTGTGCATCATATAATATTAAATCTGTTTATTAACTTGTTTCCATAATTAAAATTAAGCTCTCTAAAGTAAATTGCCTTTTTATCTCTGAATTCCCAGAAATTAACTCAAGACATTTACTTAATGACATTAAGTATCTTGAAAACGGCTATGTTATTTACCCAACCAAAACTGTCTACTCTCTAAAAATCATCTCAACAAATGGGGCATCAATATTTAAATTCTCCTTTTTTTTTATGCTGTCTGATTAAAAGTTTAGATACTGGGCCCTAATCTTGAAAGAACTTACAATACAAGTGAGCAAGGTTATATGAAATATCATAGCATCATAATGAGTTAGTGTATGGATTGCAGGTAACAGGATTTCCATTTAACATTGCTTCATCTTTTGCCAAACTTCCCTAATTAGTCACAGTATTCCTCGTGAGACTGCTTGTGGCTTTAGATGCTTTTGAAGCACAGTTTTATTCAGTCACATGGTATCAGAGCTCATACTGGAAATGAAATCTATATTCTATTCATGAGTTAGGTAAGAGTTATGTCCTGGGCGTATGTAATAAACTTTAAGTCAACCTTGATGGGAGGAGGGAGATTAACTAAGGAAGGTTTACAGCATGATATAAGCTTTGGGACAAAGAGCAGGTAACCTCATGGCAGGTAGTTGCCAGAAGTAAGGAGCATAGCAAGAGAGTGGGAGAGAGATCAAGGATGAATTTGAAATATTTTAAAATCTAGTATAAGCAAATAGTTTCTTATGAAGACAACGAATTTTCTCTAGCCCTAACATCAGTCTCCATGTAGGCTAGAGGAACTCTTACTCATCTGGTGGGCTGTGGGCTGAGCCAGATACAAAGCAGTAGATTGATCGTACAGTATCTAAAATATGCTATTCAGACATGTAGGCAATAAGTTCTCTGAGAAAGGCAACACCTTAGCGGAACTATGAAACTTTTAGTGCAAGATACCACTGCTGTATAATAAAGGCTATCAAATTATTGCCGGCAAAAACCTCAATTCATCTATCCCTGAATCATCTGGCATGCTTGGCATCTAATAAATGCCTGATGTAGGACATCCACACTGTATTACAGGATAGTTTCTTAATCTTTTCCCAATTTCTCCTGACCACTTAGGGGATACTGGAACATTCCCTCAGAAATACATAAGCAAATGGTGTTCAGTCACCCAAGAATGAATGGATAAAGATGGTGTAAAGATCAGGAGTGAGCTTGGAAGTGAGAATAAATACAGAAGATAAAGGTCACCAAATAATTTGAAAATGTCTTTTATGTTAAATTCTGGCAATATAGACCTAACTAACATGGGAGAAGATGGCGGTAAGTGGATAATGGAATTTACCTGCTGATAACCTCATTGGTATTACTAATAAAACACAGGATGTAGCAAAAGTTTAAGCAATTGCTAAGAGTCAAAGAAAGCTGTCAGATAATTTTTGCCATTAAAATTGAGTAACGTTGGAGAAGGCAGGGAGAAGAAAAAAATTGGTGCTAGCTGCTTTCATTATTTTTCATAGCAGGTAGCTAATAGACATTATCCTAAAAATACATCCCTAAATATTTACTTAAAGAAAGATAGCTGTGTGATGCAGACCACAAGAACAAAAAGACGAACTGTCCTAAAATCCAAAACAAATACCAGCAAGAACTTCTAGAAAATGTCAATGTGGTGAAAAATGTAGAGTATGTTTAGATATAAATATAATACCATACCATACGGCAGAAATTGGAATTTTTTAGTAGTTGTTAACAAATATAAAAGTACTTAACATTTTAAAAGAAAATAAAAAGATGTTTAGACTGGGTAACAAATCCATTACCTAACTGCTTGTTCATCACAAGGGACATATCTAATGTCAAATGATTAAGAAAGTTAAAAATTAAGGGAGAGGCAAAAACACCTGATAAATGCAAATAAAGGAAGAAGTTGCAGTTCTGACACCAGACAAAGTAGAATTTAACCCAAGAAGAAAACTTTATAAACCAGAGGCTTCAACAAAAAATAAAGGTAAAATAGTTAATTCTGTGCTTTAAAAAATCAGCAGCAGCTTTGGGTTAGACATATTAGAATAAATACATTATTGTCTGTTCTAAAATGCATATTTCCTAAACTGCCACAACAGGAAATGTTTGAAAGTAAAGAAAGTTTAGGAACAAAGAGTTCATCCAAGGCCTAAATTGTGTACCCCAGAGTTCCAGCGGTAAGGGCTGGTTCTGAATGTAGGAGGAGATAGATACTGAGCAAGTCTGAAACATCTTTTGCCAGAATTAAAGGAGATTCTCAAAAACTTATGGGTTGTGTCAAGAGAACACTGTCCAAAAAATGGGACTTCTACTGGCCAATGATCCAAAGATGAAAACATTTAGACCTCAAAAAATTAAAATTGATTAAAATGCATTGTGTATATAAAATATGTATAATTATGATGATATGTGAAAGAAAAAGAGACTGAGCGAGACACTATCTCATCTTTCCTAATTAACTGGTTATATTAGAAGACTCAGATCCCCTCTCTGCAGGTTTAACAATGTTTTTTTTTTTGGTTGGAATTGTATTTCGGGTTACTCAAATAAACCTTATATATGAAAAATGTTCTTTCTTAAAAAATTCTAACTAATAATTGTAGAAGTGATAGAACTAGAAAATATTTCACCACTTTTAGTTTAATCATTGAGTATGGCAATGATTAGTTGAGGCAAAAACATCATGTGGAATGCCGATGGCAAAAAGAGTAGCAAAAGGATGAGGCTTCCTGGATTAAGTGGTAGGTCCACTTTTAGTTCTGTGAGGAATCTCTATACTGTTTTCCATAGAGGTATTACTAATTTGCAGTTCCACTTACATTGTTTAAGTCTTCCTTTCTTACCACATCTATGCCAACTTCTAGGGTTCACGATTCTTTAATAATGGCCATTCTAATAGTGGTAAGGTGATATCTCACTGTAGTTTGAGTTTGAGTTTGCATGCTCTGATGATAAGTGATATAGAGCATTTTTTCATATGTATGTTGGCCATTGTCTACCTTCTTCTATGTCCTTTGCCCAGTTTTTAATGGAGCTGCTTATTTTTACCTCGAGGATTTGTTGGAATTCTTTGTATATTCTGGATATTAGACCTTTGTCAGATGTATAGCTTGCAAAATGTATTTATTTATTTATTTACGCATTTATGGGGTTTAGTGTACTGATTTGATATACAATGGGAAATGCTTATATTGAACTGATTAACACATTTATCACCTCGCTTACTTATTTGTTGTAGTAAGACAATTATGCTCTTTTCTTAATAGTTTTGAAATATACCATTGCATTACGCACATTAGGTGGGAATACCCACCTCCTCCCACCTCCCTCCTCTTTTCTGGACTATAGTTATGTTTTACCATTCATAATGAAAGGGGTGATTATATGTTGATTTCATAGTAGTATTGAGTACACTGGATACTTTTTTTTTCATTCTTGAGATACTTTACTATGTTCAACTGCATGGAGCTGGAACATAATCGTCTTAGTAAAATTTGCAAATATTTTCTTCCACTACTGAGTATTCACCCAAAGAAAAAGAAGTAATTATATCAAAAAGACACCTGTACCCAATGTTTATTATATCATTATTCATAATTGCAAAGGAATGGAATCAACGTAAGTGCCCGTGATTTTCACAACTGGATAAAGAAAATGTGATATATATTAAAAGATAAGTCTTACTCAGCCATAAAAAGGAATGAAATAATGTCATTTGCATCCACTTGGGTAGAACTGGAGAACATTGTTCTAAGTGACGTTTTTCCAGAAATGGAAAAACAAACACCACATGTTCTCTCTAATAAGTGGAAGATAAGCAATGGGTACTCTTCGTGAGAAAGTGGTGTAAAGGACTATGGAAACTGAGAAGGGGGCAGATTGGAAGGGGAGTTAGGGATGAAAACGTAACTATATGGTACAATGTACACTATGCTGGTGATGAGTGGACAAAAATACCATATTTTAGCATTTTATAATTCATACATGTAACAAAAACACTTTTACGTGCTCAATATTTTGACATAAAAATTTTAAAAACGAAGATAGGCTATCACACCAGAGGAGATAGTCAAGTATTTTGTGTCTCCTGATGTGATTAACATAGAGTATTTAGCACTATCTATGAAATCCTCAAACCAAAGGGTTAAACTTGACACTAACGGAGTGTCAGTTAGTAGAGCTTATTTCTAGTTTATAGGAAATAAAAATTAGAGGAAAAAAAGAAGCAGGTCTTTAACATGTAACATTCTTCAGATCAACTGGTCATTTTTATTTTTAACAAATTAATAGTATGATAATAAATAATCAAAAATAATAAAATAAGATAAAAATGAAATGCACTACCTCAGCATTAAAAAGGCTCAGATTGATAATAACCATATGAAATGGTGGACCTGGGCTGAATTCTTTTTTCTTTTTAATTTTTATTAAATCATAATTGTGTATGTTAGTGCAATCATGGAGCACAATGTGCTGACTTTATATACAATCTGAAATATTTTCATCAAATGGTTTAACATAGCCTTCATGGCATTTTCTTAATCACTATATGTAGACATTGGTATTCTGCATTTAATAAGTTTCACCTGTACCCTTCTAACATGCACCATAGGTGTGATCCCACCAATCACCCTCCCTCTACCCATCCACCCCCTGCCCCTCACCTCCCTTGCAATTTTCCCAATATTCTTGTGCTATAATTGGGTTTTAGCCTTCATATGAAAGCTATACATTAGCTTCATATTAGGGGTGAGTACATTGGATACTTTTTCTTCCATTCTTGAGATACTTTGCTAAGAAGAATATCTTCCAGCTCCATCCATGTAAACAGGAAAGAAGTAAAGTCTCCATCTTTCTTTAAGGCTGCATAATATTCCATGGTATACATGTACCACAATTTATTGATCCATTCATGGGCAATTGGGCTTCTTCCATGACTTAGCAATTATGTATGGGGCTGCAGTAAACATTCTGGTACAGATATCTTTATTATGATGTGATTTTTGGACTTCTGGATATACACCTAATAAAGAAATTATAGGATTGAATGTCAGGTCTATTTTTAGATCTCTAAGTATTCTCCAGACATCCTTTCAAAGGGAATGTATTAGTTTGCATTCCCACCAGCAATGTAGCCCTTTTCTCTATCTCCATGCCAGCTTCTCTGGTTTTGGGATTTTGTTATGTGGGCTAATCTTACTGGAGTTAGATGATATCTCAAAGCAGTTTTGATTTGCATTTCTCTGATCACTAAGGATGGTGAGCATTTTTTCATGTGTCTGTAGGCCATGCACCTGTCTTCTTTAGAGACGTTTCTCTTCAAGTCCTTTTCCCACCCTGAGATGGGATCACTTGTTCTTTTCTTGCTAATATGTTTGAGTTTTCTGTGTATTCTGGTTATTAAACCTTTGTCTGAGGCATAACCTGCAAATATTTTCTCCCATTCTGAGGGCTATCTGCCTGCTACACTTACTGTATTCTTAGCAGTGCAGAAGCTTTTTAGTTTGATCAGGTCCCAGTAGTGTATTTTTGGTACTGCTTTAATTGTCTGGGGAGTCCTCCTCATAAAAAAATTCACCTACGCTGATTCCTTTAATATTTTTCCCTCCATTTTCTTCTAGTATTTTTATAGTTTTGTGTCTTAAGTTTAAATCTTTGATCCAGTGGGAGTCTGTCTTAGTTAATGGAGAAAGGTGTGGGTCCAGTTTCAGTCTTCTACAGGTCACCAGCCAGTTCACCCAGCACCATTTGTTAAATAGGGAATCTTTTCCCCACTGAATGTTTTTAATTGCCTTGTCAAAGATCAAATAGCATATGAAGTCAGCATATTGTGCCCCATGATTGCACTAATGTACACATTTATGATGCAATAAAATTATAAAAAAAAAAAAAAAAAGTAGTTTTGTATGCCTAAGGCTGTGGGCCACACTGTATTTGGTCTGGTTGAACCGCAATCCAAGCAGCTGATACCAGCCCTGTGAGGGCTGTATGCAAATGAGACTTATCTCCCCAAAAAAAACCCTCATCACCAAGCCTTATGTGAGATTCCTTGCTTGCCAATATTCCTAGGTATTGGCTTCACATTCTTGCTGAGATAATTAAGCACATCCCTGTTCAACTGCATTGGAAGGAGACAGCTGGAAACTTGCACTTGCTTTCTCTTGAACTGCTTTTGCAAAATCGCTGGAATTTTGCATGAATAGATCTTTACATAATTTTTTGACTAGATGCACATTCTGATTTGTAAACTTGATAATTACATCCACAGTTTTGTTATCAATAAATATTTGAAAAGCAAAAAAAAAAAGATCAAATAGCAGTAAGTAGCTGGGTTCATCTCTTGGTTCTCTATTCTGTTCCATACATCTGTCTGTTTTTGTGCCAATACCATGCTGTTTTGATCACTATCGATTTATAGTACAGTCTCAGGTCTGGTGGCATGATACCTCCTGCTTTGTTTTTATTTATGAGTAATGTCTTGGCTATTCGAGGTTTTTTCTGATTCCATATAAAACGAAGGATTATTTTGTTGAGGTCTTTAAAATATGACAATGGAGCTTTAATAGAAATTGCATTAGAATTGTATATTGCTTTGGGCAGTATGGACATTTTAACAATGTCGATTCTTCCCAGCCATGAACATGGTATATTTATCCATTTGTTAACATTTTCAGCTACTTATTTTCTTAGAGTTTCATAGTTCTCTTTATAAAGATCTTTCATATCCTTTCTTAGATAAACTCCCAAATATTTCATCTTCTTTGGTACTACTGTAAAAGGGATAGAGTACTTGACTGTTTTTTCAGCTTGACTATTATTGGCATATATAAAGGCTAAAGATTTATGAGTGTTGATTTTGTAACCTGAGACACTGCTGTATTCCATGATCACTTCTAAAAGTTTCATAGTAGAATCCCTGGTGTTTTCCAGGTATACAATCATATCATCTGTGAAGAGTGAAAGTTTAATCTCTTCTGATCCCATGTGGATACCTTTCATCATCTTTTCTTCCCTAATTGCAATGGCTAAAACTTCCATTACAATGTTGAAAAGCAATGGAGACAATGGGCAACCTTGCCTGATTCCTGATCTAAGTGGAAATGATTTCAATTTAACTCCATTCAATACGATATTGGCTGTGGTTTTGATGTAGATGGCCTCTATTAGTTTAAGAAATGTCCCTTCTATGCCATTTTATTAAGTGTTCTGATCATGAAGGGATGCTGGATATTATCAAAAGCTTTTTCTGCATCAATTGAGAGAATCATATGGTTTTTATTTTTTAATTTGTTTATGTTGTGAATTACATTTATGGATTTATGTATATTGAACCAGCCTTGAGATCCTGGGATAAAGCCCAATTGGTCGTTGTGTATAATTTGTTTGATGTATTGCTGGATTCTGTTTGTTATGATCTTATTGAATATTTTTGCATCAATATTCATTAGTGATATTGGTCAGTAGTTTTCTTTTCTTGTTGGGTCTTTTCCTGGTTTAGGGATCAAGGTGATATTTGCTTCATAGAATGTGTTGGGTAGTATTCCATCTGTTTCTATATTTTGGAAAAGGTTGAGTAATATAGGTACTAGTTCCTCTTTAAAGGTTTGGTAGAATACTGACATGAAGCCATCTGGTCCCAGGCTTTTCTTTTTAGAGATTTTTTACAGTTGATGCTATTTCAGAACTTGATATCGACCTGTTCAACATTTCCACTTCATTCTGGCTAAGTCTAAGAAGGTGGCTTGCTTCCAAGTATTGGTCAATTTCCATCAGATTTTCATATTTCTGAGAGTAAAGTTTCTTGTAATATTCATTAAAGATTTTTTGGATTTCTGAGTGGTCTGTTGTTATTTTGTCTTTACCTTTTCTGATTGATGAAATTATGGATCTGGACCAAGTAACAGCTTCCTTGCGGCTGAGCACAGTGAGACTAGGGAGAGAGGACTTCAGGCATCTCTGGCAGGCAGGATCTGCCCCTTTGGGGACACAGGGAGACAGTGTGAGTCTTCTGGACACCCTGAGGAAGGCAAAAGTGGCAGAGATTGGGCAAGTGGTTGCATGTGTTCGTTTGATCTGATTCTTTTGGCAGCTGTGGGTGGGGCAACAGTGGGATGGCAGGCTGGAAAGGCCTTGCCTGTGAGATGTTTGGGTTTCTGTTGGACTTGGCACTTGGTTGAAATGCCTTGGGAGAACTTGGGCAGGAGTATGGGGGGTTTTAAGTGTTGTCTGGAGCCCCAAACTGGGCCATCGAGCCAGACGGAGCTCCCAGTGTTTGGTGGTTGGCTGAGTGGAGCCATTGTGGGAGAACTGCCCTGGCAAGCTCCACCCTCAGGGTCACAGAACAAGCATTGGCTGAGAGTGAGAAATCTAGTGATTGAGCAGCCTAAAGGAGGGGACTGAGACGTCTTGCAGCCTTAGCCCTCGGGGGCATAGGGTGAGACCAGTTTTGGCACATTGGGTAAGTGGAGAGCCACTTAAGGAGTGATCCCAGCCACAGCGCAATTTAACGTGTCATCTAAGCAAGCTGAGGAGGATTTAAGCTCTCCAACCTGCGGGGTTTGAGAAATCATTAGAGACACAGGGTCACTCCCTAAAAAGATCCAGTAACAACAGAGTGAACCTGCCAGGGTCTGATCTGGGAGAGACATCTCCCCAACTCTGAGGATGGTCATAGGCAACAGTGAAAAATAATCATGAGGTGGGTTCAACAGAAAAACTCTGGCAATATAAATAACCAGAGTAGATCAACTCCACCAAGGAATGACAAGGTAGGTGAAACACAAGATCCCTTGCATAAGCAAAAGGCTGAGATGTCAGAAGTTGAGTTCAGAGTCTGGAAAACAACTAAGATCAGTGCAATGGAGGAAAAGATGAGAATTTCAAGAATTCAAGCAGTAATCCAAAAGATGACCCAAAAGATGTCACAAAAACTGAACGAGTTCAAAGAGAAAATGACCAAAGATATTGACACATTGAGACAAGAAGTTGTAGCTCTCAAAGATCTGAGAAATACAGTAGAATCCCTCAGTAACAGAATGGAGCAAGCAAAAGAAAGGATTTCTGAAACTGAAGACAGAGACTTCGAACACCCCCAAATGCTCAAAGAGATAGAGAAATGGAAGGCAAAAACGGATCATTCTCTCAGACAGCTCTGGGATAATGTGAAGAAAACCAATATGCACCTTATATGGATACCTGAAAATGATGAAGTGGCTTCACGAGGCACACAGTCTCTTCTTTATGACATTATGAAAGAGAACTTTCCAGACATGCCAAGAGATTCTGAAATTCAGATAGCAGACAGTATCAGGACCCCAGCACAACCCAACCCAAATAAGACAACCTCCAGGCACATCATAATTAAGTTCACTAAAGTTAATATGAAAGAAGAAATTCTGAAAGCAGCCAGATGTAAGAAATCTATTACCTACAAGGGGAAGAATATTAGAATAAATGCAGATCTCTCTGATCAAACCTTTCAAGCTAGAAGAGAATGGTCAGCAACTTTTAACCTCCTAAAACAAAAGAACTTTCAATCCAGGGTCCAGTATCCAGCTAAACTGAGTTTCATTTATGATGGAGAAATTAAATACTTCAACAACATCCACATGCTGAAGAAATTTGCTATAACTAAGCCAGCTCTCCAGGATATTCTCAGACCTATCCTCCACAATGACCAGCGCAAACCTCCA
>CAUYON010097203.1:0-11795 GCA_963573935.1 Arctocebus calabarensis
CTAAGAAAAGAAACAGCTGAAAATGTCAGCAAATGGAAAAACATACCATGCTCATGGCTGGGAAGAATCAACATTGTTAAAATGTCCATACTACCCAAAGCAATATACAATTTTAATACAATTCCTATTAAAGCTCCATTGTCATATTTTGAAGACCTTGAAAAAATATTCCTTCATTTTATATGGAATCAGAAAAAACCTCGAATAGTCAAGACATTGCTCAGAAATAAAAACAAAGCAGGAGGAATCACACTACCAGGCCTGAGACTGTACTATAAATCGATAGTGATCAAAACAGCATCATATTGGCACAAAAACAGAGAAATAGATGGATGAAACAGAATAGAGAACCAAGAGATCAACCCAGCTACTTACTGCTATTTGATCTTTGACAAGCCAATTAAAAACATTCAGTGGGGAAAAAGTCCCTATTTAACAAATGCTGCTGGGTGAACTGGCTGGCAACCTCCAGAAGACTGAAACTGGACCCACACCTTTCACCATTAACTAAGATAGACTCTCACTGGATCAAAGATTTAAACTGAAGACATGAAACTATAATAATTCTAGAAGAAAGTGCAGGGAAAACTCTTGAGGGAATCAGCCTTGGTGAATTTTTTATGAGGACTCTCTCCCAGGCAATTGAAGCAGTATCAAAAACACTACTGGGACCTGATCAAACTAAAAAGCTTCTGCACTGCTAAGAACACAGTAAGTGTAGTAGGCAGACAGCCCTCAGAATAGGAGAAAATATTTGCAGGTTATGCCTCAGACAAAGGTTTAATAACCAGAATACACAGATAACTCAAACGTATTACCAACAAAAGGACAAGTGATCCCATCTCAGGGTGGGCAAAGGACTTGAAGAGAAACTTCTCTAAAGAAGACAGGCACACAGCCTACAGACATATGAAAAAAATGCTCACCATCCTTAATCATCAGAGAAATGCAAATCAAAACTACTTTGAGATATCATCTAACTCTAATAAGATTATCCCACATAACAAAATCCCAAAACCAGAGATGCTGGCATGGATGGGGGAAAAGGGAACACTTCTAGGTGGGAATGCAAACTAATATATTCCTTTTGGAAGGACATTTGGAGAATACGTAGAGATCTAAAAATAGACCTGCCATTCGATCCTATAATTCCATTACTAGGTACATATCCAGAAGACCAAAAATCACATCTTTTAAAGCTATCTGTACCAGAATGTCTGTTGCAGCCCAATTCATAATTGCTAAGTCATGGAAGAAGCCCAAGTGCCCATCGATCCATGAATGGATTAATAAATTGTGGAACATGTATACCATGGAATATTACGCAGCCTTAAAGAAAGATGGAGACTTTACCTCTTTCATGTTTACATGAATGGTGCTGGAACATATTCTTCTTAGCAAAGTATCTCAAGAATGGAAGAAAAAGTATCCAATGTACTCAGCCCTAATATGAATTTAATAGCTTTCACATGAAAGCTAAAGCAATTTATAAAGCTAAAGCTAAAGCAATTTATAGCTTTCATATGAAGGCTAAAACTCAATTATAGCATAAAAATATGGGGAAAAGGGCAAGGGACAGGAATGGATTGGGGAGAATGGGTGGACAGAGGGCGATTGGTGGGATCACACCTATGGTGCATCTTAGAAGGGTACAGGTGAAACTTATTAAATGCTGAATACCAATGTCTACCTATAGTGATTAAGAAAATGCCGTGAAGGCTATGTTAAACAGTTCAATGAAAATATTTCAGATTGTATATGAAGTCAGAACATTGTGCCCCATGATTGCTCTAATGCACACAATTATGATTTAATAAAAATTTGAACCAAAAAAGGGAAAAAAAGAAAACAAACAGAAATATTTAAATTTGTCTTTCTCTAAAATAGGCAGCATAGATTTTATTTTGGTTGGTTTCTCTCTAAACAAGTTATTTAACATCCTTTAGCTCACAGGGGTAGTCCCCATGTCCAGTTCAATCTTTCTACCCTGCAGTATCCATCAGAGTATTTGCATACTGTCCCCTGGGGAGGACCTTCCCTTGGGAGTCTGAGACACAAGCTCAGCTCTGACCCTGCCTTGACTGATCAGTACTTCTCAGTTCAACTTCTCACAATGAGGCTCCCTGCTCAGTTCCTGGGGCTGCTAATGCTGTGAGTTCCTGGTAAGGACAGATGGAGATTACAAAGAGGAATGGGGTGGTAGGGGGAACCCTGGTGCCCCACTATCTCCTGTGTGTGCTCTGTGAATGTGGTAGATGTGCAGATCTTGTCCCCCCGGATGGGGCATGTGAGGCTTAGAACTGAGAGAGAGGAAGATTCCAGAGGGAGCAGGGCCATGCATCTGGTGATAACTCTTACTGAGAAAGTAGGGATGGTTTAGAGGACTTCTAGAAATTCATTTGTACCTTGCAAATTTGGGGATCACTTTAGAAATTGGACATTTTTGCCATATGAATCAAAAGTGTGGAAAATTGAATTAGCCAGAATTATTAAAATATAAATAAAAACTGATCACAATGCTTGCAAATAAACTCAATTTTTTTTCATATATCATTACTTTAGGATTCACTGTGGACACTGTGATTACCCAGATTCCACCTTCCCTGATCATCATCCATGAAGAGCTAACCTCTATCTCTTGCAAGTTTAATCAGTGCCTCGTGTGTAAGTAATGGAAAAACATATGTGAGTTGGTTCCTGCTCAAGCCAGGGCAGTCGCCACATCTCCCAGTGTATAAGCTCCCCAACTATCGGGCGGCACCTATGGCTCAAAGGAATAGGGCGCCGGCCCCACATGCCGGAGGTGGCGGGTTCAAACCTGGCCCCAGCCCCAAAAAAAAAAAAAAACTGCAAAAAGAAAAAAAAGATCTCCAACTTTTTGTCTAAAATTAAGACATGTTC
Source organism: Arctocebus calabarensis (assembly GCA_963573935.1). NCBI lineage: Eukaryota > Metazoa > Chordata > Mammalia > Primates > Lorisidae > Arctocebus > Arctocebus calabarensis. Next base: position 2,902 of record CAUYON010097203.1, read on the forward strand.
TGGATGAGAAGGTCAGGCACATATTTCATTCACAAGATCTGCAGAGCAGAGTCTAAGTAGGCTGCTGTTTGTCCCTGCATGTGAGCTACAGGATATTCTCCCACAGTGATACAACCTTAAATACAAGACTCCCTGCTGGAATTCTTGGAGTGGAGGAGAGAGTGGGGATAAGAGAGAAGTTCTGATGTACTTGCCCCAATACACTGACTCTCTGGCAGGGTGGGGCAGCTTCAGCCTGAAACTGGAAGCAGATCTTTAGCCCCTGTCACAACAGCTAACTGGCCAGCTTCTGTGGAGCCCGAGAGGCAAGCTGGACCAACCCAGCCCCCACCAAATACACACTCCACCGGCCTCAGCTGCAGTAGAGACAAGGCCCCCTCTGGAAGCCCCATGGGCCTCAGCCACCACCTGAGTCATTCCAGCTTCTCCTGAGGGACAGGAGCCAGTCCAGGTCCCAAAAATAGCACTGTAGCTTCTTCCTTCCTATAGATCCCAGCTACTGACAAGCACAATCCACTGGCTGGGCATTGCCTTGCCCCTCCACTGTTATCTTGGTGGTGGAGCTCAAAAAACTCTCTGGGAGCTACACGGTCCCTCCTAAAGCTTGGAGCACTCTAGTACTCCACCTGGGCACCAGAGTCGACTATTGTCACAAAGAGCATCCTGGAAGTTCTCTCACTCACACAATCATTGAAAAACAACTGGAGAACCGCTATATAGGACATCAAAGCATCTTATAAGTAAAGAACATAAAGTGTGGCTGACTCAACCCCACATATACTTTCTGCCATCTCTGAGAGTAAGCAAGAGTAAGGTGGAGGACCAACCTCACTATACTTTGTGGGTAAGAAGTGAAGAGAGCAGTTCAAGGTAACCTGAGAGGGTCATTAAACCTGCTGGTCCAATCCATAAACAACTCAGGACCAGTACTCTTCTCCCTGACACAGTCAGGGACTGATCTTCAGTGTCTCTTGACAAGCCCCTAAGCCAGCTCCAATACTTTACACTCAGCTCTTAATGAGAGGGAAGATTAGAAGAAACCACTAGAAAAACTCAGGGAATATGAAAAACCAAAGTGATAAGACACTCCCTAAAGAAAGGTCAGAGCCCAGAAATGACAATGGCTCAAGAGATAAGACAAGGTAAAGAAAGTCTCCCTCCTCAAGCAGAAAGACTTGTGTTTAGGGTTGTATCAAAGAAAACCTCTTTACTAATGATACCAACATAAAATGAAAAGCTTACAATGACAGGTGATGAATTTTGATCAATAGTTATAAGTGAGTTCATGGAAATATAAGATAAAATGGAAAACTAACACAAAGAAACCAAAAAGACAATGCAGGAAATGTCTAAGGAAATTGAAGTATTCAATAAAAACCAAACAGGACTTCTGGAAATAAAAAAAAAAAATCATTCAAGAGATTACAGAGAACAATGGAAAGCCTGAAGAATAGGCTAAATCAGGCAAAAGAGGAATCTCAGAACTAAAGATAATACCTTTGTGCTAAACCAGTCAGTTGGAGAGAATGAGCAAGAAATAAGAAGAATGAATAAAGTCTCCAAGAAATGTGGGACTATGTACACAGACCAAACATAACAATCGTAACATCCATGAGGGTAGAGAAGAAAGTTCACAAGGGTTAGATAATTTCTTTGAGAGAATTATTTTAGAAAATTTCCTGGCCTGGCTAGAAATCTAGATATCTAGTCACAAGAGGCACACGAGATTCCTGGGATATTCATCATAAAGAGGCAGTCCCCACAACACATAATCGTTAGCCAAGCCAAAATAAATCCAAAAGAGGCACTCCTATCAGTATAGTCAAGCAAAAACAGGAGGTAACTTATAAAGGAAAATAGTTCAGACTAACTGCTGGACTTATAGACTGAAACTCTACATTGCAGAATGGGAGGAGGGATCTTGCCTCAGACTTCTAAAACAGGATAATAGCCAGTCTAGAATCTTGTATCCTAAAAAACTAAGTTTCTTATATGAGGGAGAAATAAAGACTTTCTCAGGCAAGCAATCTCCAAGGGAATTTGTGAAGACCAGACCAGCCTTACTGGAAGTACTCAGACCTGCATTATACGATGATCAGCATGATAGACACCCAGCAGTGAGAAACTATCTGAAAGCTAAAGGTCAGAGCCCAGAAACCACAATGGCTCAAGAGATACGACAAGGTAACAAAGTTCTACACCACAGGATGAAGATAAGTCCACCACACACATCAATGCGGTCAATAAATGTGTATGGCTTAAACTTTGCCTCAATTAGAGATAAAATAATGACAGCGTCACAATTGAGAAACAAAGCAACTTACTTCAGAATTGCAAGACAGAAATCTTCAAAAGATCTTGATAAAAAAGGAGGAAAATGTGAACATAAGTAATTCAAAATCTAAATTGTTAGGACTTTAAAATATTCTGAACCCTAAGAGAATGTGATTATAGGACACAACTTACATAAACAGGCAGCTGTAACCCGGGTAGCTGTTACTTTTTCTTCTCTGATTATAGATCAGCCTTTTCCTAACTAAATTATTTTATAAAATGCTGTGAGTAAACAGCACCAGGGGAGACATTGTCCCTCTTAACCATTTATTTTCAGTATAACTTTTCTTCCCTCTTTCCTTTCTCATACAAAGAATTCATGCCTATCACATTGTCTGATATGCAGAGTTAAATATACTCTCTTAAATTGGAAAGGAAATGAAAACAAGCTTTAACTAGTTAAATGGTGGAACTTCATGGACTAACCTCTTATGAAAAATATTAGAATCTTACTAACTCCTCTGTTTTCAACCTATTAAGAATTTCTCTGGAATGGGGACCTCATTTTGCTGCACTCCATGGTTCTCAGATGGTCGTTCACAGCATTTCACTTGAATCAACTCTTTAAAAATGGATTCTGAGTCTTTTACCATTTCAAGTTAATAAGTTACATGTTTTTAGATGCATTTCAAAATGTATTTATTTTTATAAATTATATGATTTTTATTTCTTGCATAATAATATAGCTTTAAATGTTGCCCTAAGAATACATTTTGAAAACAAAGAAATTAAAATGAATCAAGTTTGCCATCAGACTATCTTTGTCCAAAAAGTTGCTGTTCATGTCTCTTGCCCAAAGTTTAATGGGGTTGATTGATCTTTTCTTGTTACTTTTGTTGAGTTCTTTGTAGATTCTGGTTATCAGTCCTTTGTCAGATATTTAGCATGCAAATATTTTCTCCCACTGTGTCTTGCCTGTGCAGAAACCTGGATATAATTGGAGGCCATTCTCCTAAGTGAAGTATCACAAGTGTTGGAAAAACAAACACCACATGTACTCAATACCGAATTAGAACAAACAGATCAACACCTATACACTCATATCTAGTTTTGCTTCCATATGAGTGTATAAGTGTAGGGAGGAAGGTTGGGAAGAAGGTAACAAGATGGGTAAATTCACACCTAACAGGTACATTGCACGGGTATATGGCACACTTTCTAGGTGAAGGACACACCTATAACATTGACTTTAACTATACAAAAGTAAACTATGTAACCAAACTGTATGTACCCTCATAATTATCTGAATTTAAAAAAAAAGAATGCTTATTTATGTTACAGCTTATCCCCTGTTCATCAGCGACACAGATGGCATCAGGACCACAGTGCACATACAAACCCGCCCTCACTGTGTTGTACAGACAGGATTGTCTATACTTGGAACCACCATTAGAGGGCATGAGGACCTGCCACCCCTGCTACACTAAAAGCTGGTTGGCTTAATCTCCATCCTCATATGACTTCCTTTCTGCTTTTTCTGCAACTCAGAGCAATTGCTCAGATGATATGGTCTTGTTCTTAAACCTACTTAGAGAAAAGTAATTCTCAGAACATTCGTTGACCATCATCTCATATTTATCCCAACTTAGACTCCAATTACAAGGCTGTGCCCTTTAGTTAGAGGGGAAAACAGAGAACAGAGAACAGAAATTTTTTAATAATCACATATAGGATAATTTACCATAGATTTCATTCTAATTTAAGAAGCCAGGGACAATGTAGAACATGTAGTTTCCCCCAAACACAATAAAGTGAAGTGCATTCAATTCACTGGGCATTAAAGAGAACTATAACTTTGGACAAGGACATATGTGAATGACACATCCTTTGAGGAAACATGATGTTTTCTGTGTATCTGCAGTAAGTTGCTTGGTCTTTTTTGTACAAGGATATATATGAATGACACATCCTTTGAGGCAACATTGTGTTTTCTGTGTATCTGTAGTAAGTTGGTTGGTCTTTTAGTGGTCTTGATGATGGGAGAAGGACATTTGAAATGTTTACAATAATTTCTGCATGATTTTTTTTTTTTGAGACAGAGCCTCAAGCTCTGGGTAGAGTGCCGTAGCATCACAGCTCACAGCAACCTCCAATTCCTGGGCTCAAGCGAGTCTCCTGCCTCCACCTCCCAAGTAGCTGGAACTAAAGGCACTAATGACAATGCCTGGTCATTTTTTGGTTTCAGCCATCATTGTTGTTTGGCAGGCCCGGGTTGGATTTTTACCCGCCAGCTCAGGTATACGTGGCTGGCACCTTACCTGCTTAAGCCACAGGCACTAAGCAAACTTCTGCATGAATTTAAGAACAATATTTTGGATTTAAAAAATGAACTATTTTATTTTATTAATTTGTTTTATTTTTACGTGTATTTTATTATTCTTCATTACATTGTTCCCCCCCCACCCCCCAGTGGTAAGACAGAATTTATTTACAGAAAACACTAAAGCTCCTGGTAGAGGGAGAGAATTCTAGTGGGGAGAGAGAAGCTCTCTCTGTTTCTCTCCTGGTCAATTTTAAATAGGAATATTATAATTAGAACTTTGCCTCAATCCCTACAAAAACAAAGTATGGGCTGGGTGTGGTGGCTCACACCTATAATCCTAGCACTCTGGGGGACTGAGGTGGGAGGATCTCTTAAGCTCAATTGGTTTGAGACCAGCCAGAGAAATTACAAGACCCTGTCTCTACTAAAAATAGAAAACTTAGCTGGGCCTTGTGGGGGCACCCATAGTCTCAGCTACTTATTAGATAGGCTGAGGCAGGATGATCACTTGAACTCAGGAGTCTGAGTTTACTGTGAGCTAGATTGACACCATGGCACTCTACCCAAAATAAAAAAATGAGATTGTTTCTCAAAAAAAAGAAAAAAGTATCTATACGAAACATGTCTAATACCTAACATTCTGACACTAAAATAAAATATTAACAGAAGACCTTATCATAATTATACCAAAACATATTTTCCCTTCAACAATTTGAGGATAAGTTGAAGAGTTGATATCCCCACCCTCCAAGATTTTACTATCCATTTCCTACAAATTAAAATTATACTTCATAATTCAATACAACCCTGAAGTCCAGAAATTTGCATTAATACATTTCTTCACCTAACCCTCAGGTCCATTTCAAGTTTTGACAATTGTCTCCATTATGCCTTAGTGACACTAATTCCATCTAGAAGCACAAGTTACCATATTACTTTAATTTAATTTAGTGCAGAACAATCCTACAGTTATTCCTTCACTTTCATTCCTTCACCTTTCAGTGATCATATCACTTTTGATAATTATATATCAGCCATTTTGTTGAATATTTATCAATTTGGATTTGTTTTTCCTCAAGGATAGATGTAGAAATAAATCTTTGGCAGGAATATCCTGGGTTGATCCTATGTTTTTCTCATTGCGTTCTACTAAGTGGTCTATGAAATTTACTCAGTCCCATTGCTAACCATGTCACTTCAATTTCTGGTTTAAAAAGATGTCTGTCAAACTTTCCCTTGAAATTACTAAAAAATCATCAAAAATTTCTTTGCTATTTTGAAAAGCATTTCTTACCAAAACATCAATGTGGGATGAAGGTTGTATATCTCTTCAATGCATTATAATGGTATAATTTGTATTTAATATTTACATTCCCCAAATTCAGCCACTGGGAGTTTTAAACTAGCTGGATTCTCTTCACTTTTGAATAATCTCAAAATCCTTTTAGGACATCGAAGTTTCTCACACAAGATGGTCCAAGCTCCTCTTATATTTTCCCTGTCCTAGACTTGGAGTCAGACATTTCTCCAAGGATCACTGGCTTCTTTCAGTGGGGACCTGTAGGAACACTGTTTACAATAACTTTAGCATGAATTTAAGAACAATATTTTGGATTTAAAAAATGAACAATTTTAAATAGAAATATTATAATTAGAACTTTGCCTCAAACTCTATAAAACCAAAGTATGGACTGGGTAGTGGCTCACGCCTATAATCCTAGCACTCTGGGGGACTGAGACAGGAGGAGCACTTGACATCAAGAGTTTGAAACCAGCCAGAGAAAGTACAAGACCCTGTCTCTATGAAAAATAGAAAACTTAGTTGGGCCTTATGGTGGGCACATGTAGTCACAGTTACTTATTAGGTAGGCTGAGGCAGGACGATCACTTGAACTCAGGAGTTTGAATGTACTGTGAGTTAAATTGATAAACCATGGCACTCTACTCAGAAGAAAAAATGCTCTACCTCAAAAAAAAAAAAAGTATCTATGTGAAACATGTCTAATGCCTAACATTCTGATAGAAAAATAAAATAAAATAAAATAAAACATGAAAAGAAGATATTATCATAATTATAGCAAAATATATTTTCCCCTGAATGATTTGAGGGTAAGTTGAAGAGCTGACATCTCCATCCTCCAAGATTTTACTATCCATTTCCTACAAATTAAAATTATACTTCATAATTCAATAAAACCATGAAGTCAGGAAATTTGCATTAATATATTTCTTCACCTAATCCTTGGGTCTATTTCAAGTTTTGACAATTGTCTCCATTATGTCTTAACACTAATTCAGTCCAGAAGGACATGTTACCATATTACTTTAATTTCCTTTGGTGCAGAATAATCCTACAGTTATTCCTTCACTTTCATGATCATATCACTTTTGATAATTATATATCAGCCATTTTGTTGAATATTTATCAATTTGGATTTGTTTTTCCTCAAGGACAGATTTAGATATACATCTTTGGCAGGAATATCCTGGGTTGATCCTATGTTTTTCTCATTGCATTCTACTAAGTGGTCTATGAAATTAATCAGTCCTGTTGCTAACCATGTCTCTTCAATTTCTGGTTTAAAAAGATGTCTGTCAGACTTTCCCTTGAAATTAGTAAAAAATCATCAAAAATTTCTTTGCTATTTTGAAAAGCATTTCTTACCAAAATGTCAATGTGAGATGAAGGTTATATATCTCTTCAATGCATTACAATGTTATAATTTGTATTTAAATATTTACATTCCCCAAATTCAGCCACTGGGAGTTGTAAACTAACTGGATTCTCTTCACTTTTGATATAATGTCATTATCCTTTTAGGACATCGAGGTTTCCCACACAAGATGGTCCAAGCACCTCTTGTATTTTCCCTGTCCTAGACCTGGAGTCAGCCATTTCTCCAAGGATCACTGGCTTCTTTCAGTGGGAACCTGTAGGAACAATGGGTGCTCATTAGAACTGGGATATCATTGCTTTGAAATTAGGAAAAAAATTCTTTGTCTTCTACCTATTTATCTATTCATCAGTCTGTCCATATGTATATTTATATACATTGGTGAATTTACACAGATAGCTCTACTTCCGGTCCTAAACCACACTTTATTCTGAAATAAATTTGTAGACAAAATGTTCAGTTTTTACATTGTAGCTGCTTTCTTCAGTGATGAGGAACTTGGCTCCAACTCTCCCTAATGCATTCATTTATGTGTTCAACATTCCTGGATGAAACCAATCTCCTGTTGTCACTGCCACCTACACTCATATTGCAGACACTGCCCGCCCCCATACTCAGACACTCTGCTCAGGCTCTGAAAACCCTGACTAGGTTACCATAAACTTTGATTTCCAGGCAGGGAGACCGCATCATTTTTCCTGGGACTAACAGCTGTACTGGAACATCTCACACCTATCAAAGCTTTCCTCATCTTACTCCATCTTTATACCTCCAACACCCCACACAGGCCTCCCTGTCCAAACCACATAGGTGCCTTTTCCATATGTAGGGATTCCACCTTTACCTCCCTGCTTGGGTTAAAACAGAACCCAGTGACTTTAACCCAGCCATTGATAACTGTGTTTTCTTAGGAACTGAAAGACTTTGGTGAAGAATGAATATGTAGGTTTGGGACACACTGTAGATTCATGGGTATATATACATGAGCAATGTTTAAAAGGAGCTCTGCCTCTCAAAATAATGGCTATGGTTAAGAATTGTAAAACAATAACTTCAGGAGCCCAGGGAACATCTACCATGAAAACGAGTCATAATATGCATAGCTAGAAATGTAGCCAAGATTTCCTCCGTTGTGGAGGGAGGAAATTTCAGACCAAGACTAATGTTGTTGCTTCCATCACTCCACTTCACTTTGGGTAGGACTGAGCAGTCATAGAGGAAGAACACAGGGTTTAGCTGGGGATGACAAAATAGCAGAGGTGAATGGCAATGTATGAGGATTTCCTTACACGTTATGGCAGGTGCACGTTTGTTGTTTTTCTTCGACTCTACCCCATCTCTGAATGGTAGTGCTGAGAATATACCGCACCCAGATTGCCAGGCAAGGAGAGATATGAGAAAGGATTTATGGACTCAAAAATAAGTCCATGTACCAAAATAAGGGAGCCTGAAAGACATCTGTGAGATTTGACAGTTGTGTTAGATCTATAGACCCAGTCTCAGAAGGAGAGAGAACAAGAGAAGCAAGACATGAACCTCAAATTATCAATAGAAAATTCCACTCACAAGATAGCAGCCTAATTGTGTCTGTGGTCCCTGGGAAGAAACACATCCTGTACAAA
>CAUYON010097206.1:0-11940 GCA_963573935.1 Arctocebus calabarensis
TGTTTACATGGATGGAGCTGAAACATATTCTTCTTAGCAAAGTATCTCAAGAATGGAAGAAAAAGTATCCAATGTACTCAGCCCTACTATGAAGCTAATTAAAGGCTTAATATGAAGGCTATAACCCAACTATAACACAAGAATATGGGAAGGGAGGTTGGGGTGGAGGGAGAGTAATGGTGGGGCCACACCTATGGTGCATCTTAGAAGGGTACAGACAAAACTTACTAAATGCAGAATAAATGTCTTCATACTACAACTAAGAAAATGCCATGAAAGGTATGCTAAACAGTTTGATGAAAACATTTCATATTATATATGAAGCCAGCACATTGTACCCCTTGATTGCACTAATGTACGCAGCTATGATTGAATAAAAATTTTTAAAAAGATTTTTAAAAAAAGAGGCAGTTAAAGCAGAAACTAGATGATCATCCCCTGGGCTTTTTGTAAAATGGGATCTTTCTTAAGTAGGAAGTTGAACAAGATGACCTCTTAGCATCCATTAAAATCTAGGACTCAAAGAATTTAGTAAGTATCTACTATATGCCCAGCCAGTAAGAAATATAAAAACAAAAAGGAAAATTAAGTGTAATATTTGCTTTCTGCTCTATATAAACTCATCCCCAAATTGAGAGGACTCAATATATATATAACAATTAGAGAACAGTTAAGTAATAAACTATATACTGCATAAAATGAGAGATGAGCTCATTTGAAATGCCTCTTGTAGTTGGGGGGCCTTAAGTTAGTTCCTGAAGTATGGAAGTTTAGTTTTAACATTTTCATCAACTGACTAATCACATAATACTTTTATTTTTGTTTGATTCACTAAAGTGATGACATATTTTCTACTTTCCAATATATGAATGGTAAAATAAATTTATAATCCAATGACTAAATATCTCAGACCATTTCTACACTACTATTGATGAAGACCAACTTATTTTTAAAAAATAATTTTTTAGATATTGAGATGAGGTAATAGTCAAAATGGGATTCAAATGATGGTAACAGGCCTAGTGCAGATGCCTGCAATCCCAGTACACCCAAGTGGAGAGGATCACTTGAGGCCAGGGATTCAAGAGAGCCAGGCAACATAATAAGATCCTGTCTCTTCAAAATATTTTAAAAATTAGCTGGGTTTGGTGAGCTCTACCTCCTGAGGAGACTGAGGCAGGAGGATCACTTAAGCTCTGGAGTTCCAGGCTACACTGATCTAGGACGGAAGGAAGAAAAATGGAAAGGATACTTGTATTACATGACTGAAATGAAATTCTCATAAATATGTACAAAAACCTAATGTCTCTTATTCCTTAAAGATTAAGCATATTTCTTTTAAATGGATAAATAAATAAAATATTTCCCACATTTATCCTTGAATATGTTAACTATAAAATTCATCATGTTGGATAAAAATCTTTTAAATTTAAATTTCACAATAGATATACATTATTCTTGTCTCCTCACATTCACAACAGGGTGAATGGATGAATAAATGATTAAATAAAAGAATGTAAATGTAGAAGCTCTCTCAGGTTATGTTTATATTATTGCAACAAATTAAAAATGTGAAAATTATGCATATCGAACCATTGTAGACAAAATGAATCAATCAGGATTCAAAGTAGGATTTGGCAAAAAAAAAAAAAAAAAAAAAAATATATATATATATATATATACATATAGCTATCACTTTCTGAGAACTTAGGATGCATGGAACCCTGGGCTAAGCATTTTATATATTATTTTATCTAACAAAAATCCTATGGATTAATTCCTTCATTTTACAGATGAGAAAACTGAGGCTTAGAATAGTTAAGTAATATACAGGTAATTAGTGGAAAATCCCTAACTCAAATCCAGCTCTGTTTTCCAAAAGATTACCCATTCATGCATTTACTCATTAATATATAAATGAGTGCCTACTGCATACCAGGAACAGTTCTAAGTGTGGGGAAAGTAGCAGATAAGACAGACAACATCCATTCAGTGATCCCCACAGCAATTATTATAGAACATCAGTTATATGTCAGACATTGTTCTTGGCATGTGACATAAAATGAGTAAAAAAAAAAAAAAAGTGTAACTTAAAGCCTGGTTGGGGAGAAACCAACTAAATATATAAATATATTATATTATGGCAGATATGATACAATGGTTCCACCAAATCCCATTTCCTCTTCTCTCCTAAAAAGGAGAGAACCCTGACTATATTTCCTAGTCTCCTTTGTAGTTCCTTAGGTAAGGTCATCTGACTGAACTCTAGGCAATGTAATTATAGAAAAAAGAGGTTATATAATTTCCACACCAACTTTCAAACACAATTTTCCATGTTCTCCATCCATAATCACCAACCTAAGACAGAAGAGAACAAGACCCTAGTAGATGAAGGAAACATATGCAAGAAAGAGCCAATTCCCTAAATGACTGCATGACTCTCTAACCAACACAAAATTATGATCAAAGTAGGAAAATACATTTCACTGTTTAAGTCCATTAAACTTTTGGCTATTCTGTTATAAAATTAAGCCTACTCTTATAAGGATAGAGAGTGATGAGTTCTATGAAGAAAAACAAAATAGTGGTATATTGAGAGAGTAAGTGCTATTTTAGAATAAGATGGTAATAGTGAATTCCCTAAGAAATGACATTTTAGGAGCAAGATGGCTGACTAGAAGCAGCTTCTGAAAAAGGCTCCTGTCCAAAAGGGAAGATAACCTCCAGAAACTGCACAATTAAGCTGAATACTCGGAGCCAGCTTAGACAGAGAAGTGATTTCTGCAGGTCACCTCTGCTGAGACTGGCTGCAACCCCAAGAAAGCAAGTTTCAGGTACAAAATTCATCTGAAAGGAAGTGTCCGTCCCCTCCCCCAAGAAAGCTTTGAGTTCTAGCTTTTCTGTTTCCTTTCTTTTTTTTTCTCCTCTTTTGCTGCTACAGGTTTTCTACAGACAAGCAGTGAACTGTGGACCTCTTGTCTCACCACACGGAAGAGTGTTGTGGGAAGTGAGGTGTGCTCCTCCTGAGCACCCTGGCATGACTCTGAAAACTCTATTGCTGAGCAGAAAAACTGAACTAAAGTTTTCCCCACCATTCTGAACTAACTATGCACCCTTCCCCCTTACCTGAAGAACCAGAAGCCTAACCCCCACTGAGACTGAGGGAGGAGGTCTCGGAACAGCGCCCCCAACCCCGCCTGCCGGAATAATTGCCCCTCCAGAAAAAGACTCTGGGGGAGGGGGGGTCACGGCGAGCCTCCCTCCCCTCCGGCCAGGGAAGCCACAGGTGAGTGCCTGACCCTGCGCCCTGAGCTTGCCAGGCTTTTGCAGGCCTGCCATCTGCTAGAAACTCTGATGGCAACTGCCAGACCTCCACAGGTCTGCACCCGGCCAGGAACTACTCCGCCAGTGACCATGCGGGCCTCCACCTGGCACCCGCAGGGACCCCACAAGTCCACCCGTGACCAGTAAATCCCCTGATGACAGTGCGGCCCTGCGCCCTGAGCCTGCAGGGCTTCCGCAGACCTGCCTTCAAGCAGGAACTCCACCTATAACCGCCAGGCCTCTGCAGGCCTGACCCCCGATCAGAAATTCCCCCAGCAGCTACCTGGCCCTGCGCCCCATGCTTGCTGGGCTTCCACAGGCCTGCTGTCTACTGGAAACTCTGCTGGCGACCACCAGGCCTCAGCAGGTCTGCCCCCAGACAGAAACTCCCCCAACGACTGCATGGCCCTCTGCATGGCAGCCGCAGGGCCCCCACAGGGTGGCCCCTGGCCAGTAAATCCCCTGGTGACCGTGCAGCCCTGTACCCTGAGCTTGTAGGGCTTCTGCACACATGCCTTCTGCCAGGAACTCCGCCTACAACAGCCACACCTCTGCAGGCCCATCCCCCGGCCAGGAATTCCCCTGGCAGCTGCCTGGCCCTGTGCCCCATGCATGCCGGGCTTCCGCAGGTCCGCCATCTGCTAAAAACTCTGTGGGCGACCGCCAGGCCTCTGCAGGTCTGCCCCTGGCCAGTAAATCCTCTGGCCAGGACACTCGCAGGTCCCCGGCAGGTGCACCCCTGGCCAGTAACTCCTCTGGCGACCAAGCGGCCCTGTACCCCAAGCCTGCAGGGCTTTATCAGGTACACCTTCTGCCAGGAACTCTACCTACTACTGTCAGGCCTCTGCAGGGCGGCCCACGGCCAGGACCTCACCCAGCAACTGCCTGGACCTGCGCCCATGCTTATCACGCTTCCGCAGGTCCGCTGTCTGCTAGAGACTCTGCCGGCCACCGCCAGGCCTCTGTAGGTCTGCCCACAGCCAGGAACTCCCCAGGCGACCATGCAGGCCTCCGCCTGGCACCCGCAGGACCCCTGTAGGCCTGCCCCTGGCCAGTAAGTCCCCTGGCAACCGTGTGGCCACACGCCCGAGCCTGCAGGTCTTCCGCAGGCCTGTCTTCTGCCAGTAAATCCAACTGCAACTGCCAGGCCTCTGCAGGACCACCCCAGGCAAGGAACTCCCCTGGCACCACCTGGCCCTGCGCCCCAAGCTGGCCGGGCTTCCACAGGCCAGTTGTCTGCTACAAACTCTACGGGCAACTGTCAGGCCTCCACAGGTCTACCCCTGGCCAGGAACTCCCCTAGCAATTGCACGGGCCTCTGCCAGACACCCACAGGTCCCCCGCAGGCCCGTCCCTAGCCAAGGACAGTTCCAGTGACCTCGCAGGCCTCCACCTGGCACCCACTGGGCCTCTGCCGGCCAGCCTTCTGCCAGGGACTCCTTCGGCAACTGCCAGGCCTCTGTAGGCCTGCCCCCAGCCAGGAACTCCCCTGGCAACCACCTGGCCCTGCATCCTACACTTGTCAGGCTTCTGTAGGTCTGCTTTCTGCCAGAGACTCTGCCCGTGACTGACAGGCCCCCAGCCAGGGTCACTCTTGCCAACTGCGCGGGCCTTCACCTGGCACCCAAGGGGTCTCCGCAGGCCAGCCTTCTTGCAGGGACCCCACCGGCGACCGCCAGGCCACTCTGGAGGACCACTGCCAGCCAAAATCTTCCCGGAAAACCTCACGGCCCTGTACCCAGCACTTGAAGGGCTAGACGCAATGGTGAAAAACAACCATGGGGCAGAATCAATGGAAAAACCTCTGGCAATATGAATAATCAGAGTAGACCAACCCCTCCAAGTAACAACAAGGCAGACACAGCACAAGATCTCCTGCACAGGCAAATGGTAGAGATGTCTGAAATCAAATTCAGAATCTGGATTGCAAATAAGATCAGCGGAATGGAGGAAAAGATGGCATTAGACTTTCAAGCAGTAATTCAAAAGATGGCCCAAAAGATGTCTCAAGAATTCAATGAATTAAAAGATAAAATGACCAAAGATTTTAACACACTGAGACAAGAAGTTGCAGCCCTTAAAGATCTGAGAAATACAGTAGAATTCCTCGGTAACAAAATGGAGCAAGCAGAAGAAAGGGTTTCTGACATGGAAAACAAAGCTTTCAAATGCTCTCAAACCTCCAAAGAGCAAGAGAAATGGAAGGCAAAAACAGATCACTCTCTCAGAAAGCTCTTGGATAACTCAAGAGCTCCAAGAAAACCAATATTCACCTCATAGGGATCCCCAAAAGTGATGAAGCAGCTTCACAAGACACAGAGTCTCCTATTCATGAGACTATGAAAGAGTACTTTCCAGACATGCCAAGAGATTCTAAAATTCAGATAGCAGACAGTTTCAGAACCCCAGCATGACTCAACCTGAATAAGACATCGCACAGGCACTTCATAATTAAGTTTACTAAAGTAAATATGAAGGAGAAAATTTTGAAAGCAACCAGACGCAAGAAATCGATAACCGACAAGGGGAAGAATATTAGAATAACTGCAGATCTCTCTGATCAAACCTTTCAAGCTAGAAGAGAATGGTCATCGACTTTTAATCTCCTAAAACAAAATAACTTTCAACCCAGGATCCTGTATCCAGCCAAAATGAGTTTCATTTATGATGGAGAAATTAAATACTTTAGTGACATCCACATGTTGAAGAAATTAGCTATAACCAAACCAGATCTCCAGGATATTCTCAGACCTATCCTCCATAATGACCAGCGTAATCCTCCAACACAAAAGTAAACTCATCCAGAAACTTTTTATCAAATTCCAACTTCCACAATGACAAAAGGATTAAAAATGTCCACTAGATTTACTAAAGATTTATCAATATTTTCAATTAATGTGAATGGTATAAATTGTCCTCTAAAGAGGCATAGATTGTCTGACTGGATTCAAAAACTCAGCCCAGATATCTGCTGCATACAAGAATATCATCTTACCTTAAAAAAAAAATTTAGACTCAAGGTGAAGGGATGGTCATTTATATTCCAGGCAAATGGAAAACAAAAAAAAGCAGGTGTTGCAATCTTATTTGCAGATACAATAGGCTTTAAACCAACCAAAGTAAGGAAAAATAAAGATGCTCATTTCATATTTGTTAAAGGTAATACTCAATATGATGAGATTTCAATTATTAATATTTATGCACCCAACCAGAATGCACCTCAATTTATGAGAAAAACTCTAATACAAATGAGTAACTTGATTTCCTCAAGCTCCACAGTAGTTAGGGATTTTAATACTCCTTTAGCAGTGTTGGATAGATCATCTATGAAGAAGCTAACTAAAGAAATTTTAGATTTAAACTTAACCATTCAACATCTGGATTTAACAGACATCTACAGAACATTTCATCCTAATAAAACTGAACACACATTCTTCTCATCAGCCCATGGAACATACTCCAAAATTGATCACATCTTAGGTCACAAGTCTAATCTCAGCAAATTTGAAAGAATAGAAATTATTCCTTGCATCTTCTCGGACCACCATGGAATAAAAGTTGAACTCAACAATGATAGGAATCTGCAAACTCATACAAAAACAAAGCTAAATAACCTTATGCTGAAGCATAGATGGGTCATAGACGAGATTACGAAGGAAATTACCAAATTTTTGGAGCAAAATGACAATGAAGACACAAATTATCAGAACCTCTGGGATACTGCAAGGGCAGTGCTAAGAGGGAAATTTATAGCACTGCAAGCCTTCCTCAAGAAAACAGAAAGGGAGGAAGTTAACAACTTAATGGGATATCTCAAGCAACTGGAGAAGGAAGAACTTTCCAACTATAAACCAACAGAAGAAAATAAATAACCAAAATTAGAGCAGAATTAAATGAAATTGAAAACAAATTATAGAACAGATCAATAAATCAAAAAGTTGTTTTTCTGAAAAGGTCAATAAGATAGATAAACATTGGCTAACTTAACCAGGAAAAAAAGAGTAAAATCTCTAATTTCTAAAATCAGAAATGGTAAAGACGAAATAACAACAGACCTCTCAGAAGTCCAAAAATCCTCAATGAATACTACAAGAAACTGTACTCTCAGAAATATGAAAATCTGGAGGAAATTGACCAATACTTGGAAGCACGCAAGCTACCAAGACTTTGCCAGAACCAAGTGGAAATGTTGAACAGGCCTATATCAAGTTCTAAAATAGCATCAACAATACAAAATCTTGCTCTTATTTTGAAGATGGCGGTCAAAATGGTCCTGTAGCCCATCCCCACAGGATACCAGGTGAGAAGGACGGACCTCTGGATCTTTTCCCCTGTGAATTTTTGGAGTAGATGGACAGCTGGAGATGTACAGTGAATTGGTAGATCATTGTGTTTGAGGTGTAGTTCAAAACCGCGGACTCTGCTATAGACTTTTCCCCTGCCCAGTGGAGAAGCGGCAGCCAGCCCCTCCCACAGGGAAGACAGCAGTTCGCAACTTGCAAAACATAATTGATACAAATTCTGTTGAAGCGTGGATTTTGGAGTTTGGTGACCAGAAAGGAATGCTGCTTGGAGCCATAGAGGACTGGGAAGCCCAAGTGAGAGACGAGGGGAGGGAACCCTGCCAGGAAACAGACATTTTGAAATCTCCAAAATGGCAAACACCTTTTCCCCAGATCATTGAGAGTAATTGACCCTACAGTGCCATCCCAGGTGGGGAATCCTGGTGAGGTCTAGCTGTGCAGGGTACACAGGGATCTGGCGTTTGGAAGAGACACTCTGAGCTGTGGAAATCGGCGAGCAGGGTCCCCGTGCACTTCAACAGTGGAAAAAGGGGCAGTTCGAAGTGGCAGCAGCAGCCAGCCGAGGCTGTGGAGCCCCTCCCCCTCAGCTGTGTAAGTTGCCACAGGGAGCGGCTCGGCCATAGCCATTTGCAGCCACCAGTTTACGAGAGAACAGGCAGGCAGAGCAGAGAGATTTATGATGTGCGGACCCTTACACCAAATTGTCAGGTCATATGGGAGAGCCGTCTGGATCAGAACACCCAAAGTAGGGCAACTATTCTAACGCAAACAGGCGGAGAAACTCCAAAAATGGTGACCAGCCTGTTAGAGTGGCTTCCATAGTAACAAAGTAAACTCTGAATCACATATAAGCCTGGGCGCCACTCACAGCGCCATCTGGTGTCTGCAAAGTATATTGCATCAAAAATTTATTCCACTAAAGTTGTCTTCTACCGCTTACATAAACACGTGTATTTCTATATATATACAAGAATAATATTTCTGAGGTTGGTGTTTGTTTTTTTATATATATATATCCTTTTCTTGGAGGAGTCATTGATAAATAATTTTTTACTTTACTTTCTGTCCGTAGGTTATTTTTATTATCCTCTATTTTCAATTGTATTTTTCTTTATCCTTTCTTCTGTGTTGTAACCCTTTTACAACACTACTTTCTTTTTTCTTTCTCCCCTTCCTCTTCTTCACTTCTGATAGATTCTAAGAGTGCTTACATCATTCTTTTAGAGGCTTTTTTCTTTTTTTCTCTTTTCTCAAGTATTTTACAAGTATCATTTTTATAGTAGATTTTTTGTTTGTTTGTTTCATTCTTTGTTGTGGTTGTTGTTTGGTTTTTTTGTGTTTGTTCTGTTTTGTCTGAAGGTCTGTATATTTCTGACTGTTCGGTGCATCTGTGGGCTTGTGTGCCTGGTAGCCCTCTTACTTGTGTATTAGCTCATTTGATCTCAAAGTGATTGGAGTTCTAAATGTTTTCCTTGCCACCTTGACCCTTCAGTCTTCCCCCTACCCTGGTCTGGAAGTCTAAAAGTTCACCTCCTACAGAATCCAGAGTGTCTGCATTTCTTAGCTAGGACCGAGCATTGCATAGGTGGTGGTTGTACTGCTTTGCTGTTCTGGTGAATCCAGTAACTGTACAGGAAGACATAGAGGGAAAGGGGAATGTCCTGGCCCAAAGATAAAGAGTATCTCAGCAGCAGACAGAGGCTAGGCTTCCAACACTGTGGCTGGAAGCTAAGAAGCTGCTGAAGTGCACGAACCTAAGAGGAGGCACCTTCTACCCAACATAGGCATTAGTAGAGTGATCCTGCTGCAGTCTAACTTTGGTCAGTCATCTCCCCATATCAATGGCCTTACAGAGGGAGCCTTTCCTCGCCCTATAAAGATTCCAATACTGCAAAACAGCAGCAACAAAGGTGCAGTGGCCGAGGGAGAAATTCTTTTGCTGTCTGGATATCCTCAGGTTTTGACCGAGCTCAGGTGGACCTCATTTTGACTTTGGAAGGTGCATTTGCTCATTTGTTTTTTGAGCAGAACAGGGACACAGAGACTAGATTAACAAAGACAGTCAGAGAGACTACCAGAGACTGGGGTGACCAAAACTCGGTGGTGAAAGATGACCAAGGGTTACTGAAACACTAATATTTGACAGAAATCAATTGGATACAACACAGAGCCACCTACCCCCCACTACACTAAGTAGTCCTCTACAGTCACAAACTGTAGAACAGTACAGGTAGTTTGCAAAATTGTAGAGGAAAAGCTGCAGTCACCAGCCCAGTTCCTAGGTGGCAGCTGGTCAACCAGAACCATAGAAGTTTCCAGTCCAATTTCACTGACCTTCTCATCTAGCTAAAAACTGAAAAACAATCATGGGGTGGAATCAGTGGGAAACCCTGGCAACATGAATAAACAGAACTGTACAACTCCCCCAAAGAATAACAAACCATCCAATCCAGATGATCCCATCGACAAACAGATTGCAGAGACGTCTGAAATCGAATTTAGAATCTGGATTGCCAACAAGATCAACAATATGGAAACAAAGATGAAGGCAGAGATTGTAGGATTAATTCAGAAGATGTCTCAAGAATTCAACCAACTCAAAGACAAAATGACCAAAGATTTCGACACATTGAGATAAGAAGTTGCAACCCTCAAAGATATGAGAAATACAGTAGAAGCCCTCAGTAACAGACTAGAGCAAGCAGAAGAAAGGATTTCTGACACTGAAGACAGAGACTTTGAATGCTCCCAAATGCTCAAAGAGGTAGAGAAATGGAAGGCAAAAACGGATCATTCTCTCAGAGAGCTCTGTGATAACTCAAAGAAAACCAACATTCGTCTTATAGAGATACCTGAAAATGACACACAGGCTTCACATGACACAGAGTCCCTTCTTCTTGAGATTATGAAAGAGAATTTTCCAGACATACATAGAGACTCTGAAATTCAGATAGCAGACAGTTTCAGAACCCCAGCATGACTCAACCCGAATAAGACATCCCCCGGGCACATTATAGTTAACTTCACTAAAGTTAACATGAAAGAGAAGATTCTAAAAGCAGCCAGACACAAGAAATCCATTACATATAAGTGGAAGACTATTAGAATAACTGCAGATCTCTCTGCTCAAACCTTTCAAGCTAGAAGGGAGTGGGCTCCCACCATTAACGTCCCAAAACAAAATAATTTCCAACCCAGGATCTTCTATCCAGCCAAACTGAGTTTCATTTATGACAGAGAAATTAAATACTTTAACAACATCCATATGTTGAAGAAATTTGCCATAACTAAACCAGCTCCCCAGGATATCCTCAGACCTATCCTCCATAATGACCAGCGCAATTCTCCACCGTAAAAGTAAACTCAAGCAGAAATTTTCGACCACATATGAAACTCTACAATGCCAAAAGGACCCAAAATACCCACTCCACATCTGCGTAGCTTATCTTTACTTACAATTAATGTAAATGGTTTAAACTGTCCTCTAAAGAAGCACAGGTTAGCTACTGGATACAAAAACTTAAACCAGATATCTCCTGCATACAAGAATCTCATCTTAACTTAAAAGATAAATATAAACTCAAGGTGAACGGATGGTCATCTATATTCCAGGCAAATGGAAAACAGAAAAAAGTAGGTGTTGCAATCGTCCTCACAGATACAATAGGCTTCAAACCAACAAAAGTAAAGAAGAATAAGGACAGACATTTCATATTTGTTAAAGGTAATACTCAATATGATGAGATTTCAATTATTAATATTTATGCATCTAACCACAACGTGCCTCAATTTATAACAGAAACTCTAACAGACATGAGCAACTTGATCTCCTCCACCACCGTAGTAGTCAGAGACTTTAACACTCCTCTAACAGTGTTGGACAGATGCTCCAAAAACATAAACAAAGAAATCATAGATTTAAAATTAACCATCCAACATTTGGACTTAACAGACATCTACAGAACATTTCATCCCAACAAAACAGAATGCACATTCTTCTCACCAACCCATGGATCATACTCCAAAATTGATCACATCTCAGGTCACAAGTCTAACCTCAGCAAATTAAAAAAAAATAGAAATTATCCCTTGCATCTTCTTAGACCATCATGGAATAAAAGTTGAACTCAATAACAACAAGAATCTGCATACTCAAACAAAAACATGGAAGCTTAACAACCTCATGCTGAAGGATACATGGGTCATTGATGAGATTAAACAGGAAATTTCCAAATTTTTGGAAGAAATGACAATGAAGACACAAATTATCAGAACCTATGGGATACTGCAAAGGCAGTCCTTAGAGAAAAAT
>CAUYON010097207.1:0-65891 GCA_963573935.1 Arctocebus calabarensis
CTGTAGTCCCAGCTACTTGGGAGGCAGAGGCAGGAGACTCACTTGAGCCCAGGAATTGGAGGTTGCTGTGAGCTGTGATGCCATTGCACTCTATCCAGGGTGACAGATTGAGGCTCTGTCTCAAAAAAAAAAAAAAAAAAGAAAAAGGTTTTAATAAAATTGACCTTTACGTGGCTCGGCGCCTGTGGCTCAACAGGCTAAGGCGCCAGCCACGTACACCTGAGCTGGCAGGTTTGAATCCAGCCAGGGCCCGCCAAACAACAATGACGGCTGCAACGAAAAAATAGCCGGGCGTTGTGGTGGGTGCCTATAGTCCCAGCTACTTGGGAGGCGGAGGCAAGAGACTCGCTTGACCCCAGGAATTGGAGGTTGCTGTGAGCTGTGATGCCATAGCACTCTATCCAAGGTGACAGCTTGAGGCTCTGTCTCAAAAAAAAAAAAAAAAAAAAAAATTGACCTTTACGTATTTGAGGCTTTGCCTTAAAGAGCACAATTATCATTCCATGGAGAAAGGAGAGGTAAACTGCTTTCCATCTTAAAGCTTCCTCCCCCACTCAAGTTAAATGAAGGTGTCCTTGTTCATCACTTCTGCCAATAAAAAGGAAAGCAAACAAGCAAATAAAATTCCTAGTGCCTTGGGCAGCATCTGTGGCTCAGTGAGTAGGGCACCGGCCCCATATACCAAGGATGATGGATTCGAACCTGGTCCCAGCCAAACTGCAACAACAAAAAAAATAGGTGGGCGCCTGTAGTCCCAGCTACTCAGGAGGCTGAGGCAAGAGAATTGCCTAAGCCCAAGGGCTGAAGGTTGCTGTGAGCTGTGATGTCACAGCACTCTACTGAGGGTGACAAAGTGAGCCTCTATCTCTAAAAAAAAAAAAAAATTTCCTAGTGCCTTTAGGATCTGCAGGGATTATGCAATGAGTATTCTTTTTAGTTCTTAT
Source organism: Arctocebus calabarensis (assembly GCA_963573935.1). Lineage (NCBI taxonomy): Eukaryota > Metazoa > Chordata > Mammalia > Primates > Lorisidae > Arctocebus > Arctocebus calabarensis. The sequence continues at coordinate 945 of CAUYON010097207.1, forward strand.
TAAACCACTTATATGCCTACACTTCCCCACCTCTTGGGGAAGGGGGAAGGGTATACATCTGTTAATTCCTATGTTGAAAGTAGTAATCTTTATTCTTGCTTTCTAGCTCAAAATGCCCTAGCATTACTCCCATGACCCCAACCTTCCTGGCTGACTTGTACCCTCATTCTTAAGTAAAACAGAACTATTGTGATACAAACAGGAAGAACAGTTTGGTGTATGACTATTTCTGGTTTCATTAGCAATTTTGTATTTTTGTTATTATGCTTTCACTTGGTTACAACCAAAGTTATTATAATGTGCAAGTTGTCACTATTTTAGAAAATTAATTGCAGTTTTCTGTTACAATATTGTGCCTTGTTCCAATTAGAAAATGAAAGCCGAGAGGGAACACAGGCAGTTTAGTGTTTTGAGAATTCAGCAAAACTTCAGCTCAGCAGTCTCTAAAAGCCTAACTTAAAAACAAAACAAAAATTAACAAAAACCCCTCACTGGTCCAAGTAAAAGAAAGCCAGAAACTAAGACTGAGTTATACAGAGAGCAGCATATCCAGTCTGGAGGAATCTCAAATGGACAGAGGGAAGAGAGAGAGAAAATCTGTGCCCAGTCTTAGTTTTCTTGATTTGCCTAAAACTAGGAGGACAAAAAACTCAGTAAGCAAAGATGGGAAAGATTAAAAAGGACCCTAGATCGTAAAAAAAGGACAAAATTCAAAATAACTCAACAAGGGGGAAGAGAAGACTCCAGTACACATAGACATTCAAGGGAGAAGGAAACCTGGAAAGCAGCAACAGCTGAGAAAAGATGGGAGAGCTGATTTGGTAGCAAATAGGACATGAACACCACTGTGCCTGCAACAAAATTAGCAAAGAATCAAAGCATTACGCATAAAACCACAATGGCAAGTAAATCTTAGACTGTCTCTCTGCTTTGCTGATGGACAGAAACCTAAAATGAAGGAAAGTAGACATTAAGAACAGCAGTTTTCAAACTCAAGGATGTACCACAATCATCTGAAAAGCTTGTTTTAAAAAAAAAAATCCTGAGTTCTTCTGACTATCATTCTTACTGTGATTTTAGGTATGAAGTAGATGTGTATTTTAACAAGGACCCCATGCAGCTCTAACAAAGATCGTCCAAGAACCACAGTTTAAGAAGCACTGATCCAGAGGTCTGAAGAACTGCTTAGAATAAGGGTACCACGGCATATAGCAATTAGCAATTCATTTTCAGAAGAGTTTTCATATGGGATTGTGTAAGAGATCATCTCTTGGGCGAAATGTCACTTAATGGGAATTAAAATAAATCAACACTCTGGAGGATGTTCTCCTGGGAATGTCTGTTGGACCAACAAGTTCATCTCTCTGAACATTACCGCAATAAATTCCCAGAGGTAACACAGAGAAGGGGAATTTTTGGTAGAAAAGCTCCAGGACAATCCCATGACTCACAAAAGCATTCCTTGAAGGCCAGAGCCTGATAATAAGATGGAGACATCCACCTATACTTACCTGTTAAAAGAAGGAGATGCCCTCGCACCTTATTCTCAGACAAAATTTCACTTCTTGCCTTAAACATGATATAGCACAGCTATTTAAAATCCTCTCTTCCTTTCCACCAATGAATGAATTCAGAGACATTTGCTGAGTGATTTGGTGCCTTTAGACTAAGGGACAACCAAAACCTGGAAAACCAGAAACCTTTCTGTAGCACAGGAGTTAAAGTCAGACTGGATACCAGGATCCTGTCTCTTGGTTAAGAACACTTTCCAAATACTAATAATTCAGCTTTCTTTCCTAGTGGCAAGTAGTAGCTACTGAGAGTCAAAAAAGACTCACTGGGCTTGGCACCTGTGGCTCAATGGGCTAAGGCGCAAGCCATGTACACCTGAGCTGGTGGGTTCGAATCTGGCCTGGGGCCGCCAAATAACAATGATGGCTGCAACCAAAAATAGCCGGGTGTTGAGGCGGGCGCCTGTGGTCCCAGCTACTTGGGAGGCAGGGGCAGGACACTCGCTTGAGCCCTGGAATTGGAGGTTGCTGTGAGCTGTGATGCCACAGCACTCTATCCAGGGTGACAACTTAAGACTCTATCTCAAAAAAAAAAAAGCCTCACTGGAGGCCTCAAAAATAGCTCTTGTCACCAGGCACGCAGTGGCTGGCTAGTTGCCTTGACCCCTTTAGCAGAACAGCCATGAACTAACTGGTTTAATTGAAAACTCTTCAGCAGAGTTTTCCAAATGCATTCCATCCCTGAGTTGATAGTCCCATGGGAGACAACAGATCCCATCATCCTGGCTTCTGCTTTGAGATTATTTTTCCTTAGCCAGATGTTTCTGGCTACTTACAGAAAAGAACCTTTTTAAGAAGACAAGAGCCCTGGCTTACAGAAGAGGCTAGAGATGTCTATCAGAGTTATCGAAACCAGATCGTCTCTTAATGATTATAAACAATTACTGCATGTTAAGGCAGGAAGGGTTAGAAGAACAGCTGTTGGGACTAGGATTCTAGGTGGTAAAAAAACAGAGACGAGGTGCTTTTATCAGCCAAGTCTGCTTATGATAAGCAAAAGAAGAATATTTAAGTAAAAACTCGATTTCCATTCTCAAATATCTAGATAAGAATATAGGCTTGATGAACTTCCTACAAAGTCTTCCAATGTCAAATATTTCCAGGGTGTCATGGAATTCAAGAATCAGAACTTTCCTGTCATTGTGATATCAAGTCTGGTTTCTGCTCCCTTCAGAGGCTTGGTGAAACATGATGTTACCCATCATTGGTACTGCTAGTTACCACCCAGAAATGAAAAACAAACAAACAAACAAACAAAAACTTTTATTTTTTTAATTCTATTTTCTTTTTTTTTTTGAGACAGAGTTTCACTATGTTGCCCTTGGTAGAGCGCTGTGGTGTCACAGCTCACAGCAACCTCTAACTCTTGGGCTTCAGCAATTCTCTTGCCTTAGCCTTCTGAGTAGCTGGGACTGTAGATGCCCACCACAAAACCCAACTTTTTTTTTTTGTTGCACTTGTCATTGTTGTTTAGCTGGCCCAGGCTGGGTTTGAACCCGCCAGTCTCGGTATATGTGGCTAGAGCCCTACTCACAGAGCTATGGGCGCCAATCAAAACTAACTTTTCTTGAATTCTCTTTCATTCTTTCAGTTTCTATTAAATATCAGGTACTTGAACTTCATAAAGACAAAACAGAAACAGCTTCTGTTCTCAAGGAGTTTGCAGTCTAGAAAAGGAGACCAACATGGAAACAAGTAACTACAGTTTGCTGTGATGGAGGCAGAAGGAGGTAATGATTAATTTTACTAAAGAAGGTACCACAGAAAGGAAGAGCTGAGAATAGTTGAAGATGGGGGAGAGGGCATTCCAGGTGAAGGTACCTTGGTAAGAAAATACCTCATCAAATTCAAAGAGCTTGGAAAGTAGTTCAGTATAGCTGAATAGAAGGTATCTATTGGGACAGGGGGAAGAGGAAGTTGGGGGTAAAAACCTCAGAACTTTCCATCATTTTGTATATAATGGGTCCTATCTCTAGCTTTTTCTTTTTTGTGAGACAGAGTCTCACTTTGTCGCCCTTGATAAAACTGCCGTGGCATCATAGCTCACAGCAACCTCAAATTCTTGAGCTTAAGTGATTCTCTTGCTTCAGCTCCCAAGTAGCCACAACACCCAGCTATTTTTAGAGACAGAGTCTTGCTCTTGCTCAGGCTGGTCTCGAACCTGTGAGCTTAGGCAATCCACCTGCCTCAGCCTCCCAGAGTGCTAGGGTTACAGGCATGAAGTACTGTGCCCAGCTCTCTACTTTTTTTCTTAAAAAAAATAAAATAAAATAGCTATGGCTTGGTACCTGTACCTCAATGGTTAGGGCACTGGCCACATACACCAAGGTTGGCAGGTTTGAATCTGGCCTGGGCATGCTAAACAACAATGACAACTGCAACCAAAAAATATCCTGGTGGTTCGGTGCCTGTGGCTCAACAGGCTAAGGCGCCAGCCACATATACCTGAGCTGGCGGGTTCATATCCAGCCCGGGCCTGCCAAACAACAGTGATGGCTGCAACCAAAAAAATAGCCTGGTGTTGTGGTGGGCACCTGTAGTCCCAGCAACTCAGGAGGCTGAGGCAAGAGAATTGCTTAAGCCCAGGAGTTTGAGGTTGCTGTGAGCTATGACACCATGGCACTCTACCCAGGGTGACACAGTGAGACTGTGTCTCAAAAAAAAAAAAGCTCTTCATTCTAGGCATTTAACAAGCATCTTACATTTATAGAAATAAATGAGGGATCCTAGGGCATATGTCTCTAAGGAGCTTACACTTAACCTAACTGGGTGGATTAAACATACACACCACACAGATAAAGAAAACAGAAAGCATACCAACAAGTGCATCAAACTATAAATGGCACATACTGCACAGAATACTAAGGGGATTCACAGTTCCTCAGCTCAAGACAGAGCTTAAACACTAATTAGAGAACTATTCAAAAGCTGGGCTCCCCTGACAAAACTCTGGCCAGAGCCGCCATAGGACATAGGAAGCTCAGTCAGGCACATTTGTCTGGCTGAGTCCAAGAGGTCACTAACCACATGAAGCCCAGAAGGCTTTTATGGCAATACAAGAGAAGCATACCTCAGATGAGAGGGTCACAAACAGGACCTTTCCTTTGCTGTTGAAATGGATAGGAGGATTAAAAGCACAGCAACTGCCTCAAGTCTTCATCTTTATCATGATTATAACCCACAGAAAAGGAGACGGGATACTATCATTTTCGGAGCTTGCTTTCTCAAACGAAATAAAAAAAAACAAGCATGGATTTTTCAGTGGGTTCTTTATGAATCTCCAGACCAAAAGTACCATGTTGAAGTAAAGAAATACTCAGTTTATTGTTTTTTTCTTCCCCTTGAGAGTGCCATGCTCTCAGCCTAGCTCACAGCAACCTCCAACTCCTGGGTTCAAGCAATCATCCTGCCTCAATCTCCCAGGCAACTGGGACTGCAGGCACCTACCATGATGCCTGGCCAATTTTTCTATTTTTAGTAGAGACGAGGTCTCTCATTACTTAGGCTGGTCTCAAACTCCTGAGCCCAAGTGATCCCCCTGCCTCGGCCTCCCAGAGAGCTAGGATTACAGGCGTGAGCCATCATGCTTAACCTCAGTTTATTCTTTAACTAAAGATACGCTCATGCCTCTGGGGAACCTAGCACATAATCTAGGGAGAAAGTCCCTGCCTTTTAAAAGTCCAGACTTTAGGCACAGCAACTGTAGCTCAGCAGCTAGGGTGCCAACCACACACTGGGGCTGGGGAGTTCGAACCCAGCCCAGGCCTGCCAAACAATGACAACAACAAAAAATAACCAGGCATTGTGGTGGGCGCCTGTAGTCCCAGCTTTTTGGGAGGCTAAGGCAAGAGAATCGCTTAAGCCCAAGAGTTTGAGGTTGTTGTGAGCTGTGATGCTATAGCACTCTACCCAGGGTAACATAGTGAGACCCTGTCTCAAAAAAAGAAAAAAGTCCAGACTTCTAAAAATGACGCCTGCTGGTCATGGAAGGGCTGGACTGGAGTCCTTCCTTACTTCTATGACCACAATAGTTTTGGTCCTGGCTGGGAGGCCACACCACTGTCTTTCATGACACCACCAAGTCTAGGAGAGTTGCCATACAGTGGAGGAGCAAGCAATGGCACTCACCCTCATAGAGGTCTCACCACCATGGGCCTGTTGCAGTCTGAAGACCTGGGCCACCATGTGCTCTGTGGAGGGGTGCAGCAGGATCCTTCGTGAGGCCAAGCCCACCATTACGTATCGGCCCATTGGAGACAGGCTCACCGAAATGGCATTGGGACCTGAAGACCAACAGAACAGAGAATTTCCAGAGTTCTTGTCATTCCAAAGAAGCAACTTTCATTCTTAGTCTTTTCTCTTTTCCTCAAATCTTCATATTCATTTGTTCATTTTGGGATTATCTCATAGGATTACAGTGAGGAGTACAATGTAAATTAGTACATGCTATAAATATCTTGAAATCTACCTTTTTCACTTAATACATTATGAATCTTTCCCCATCATTAAATATGCTTCTATAAGCGCATTTTAAAGGCCAATTGTATTCTATCACTGCACCATCATTTATTTAAGAAACTCTCTTAAAGCAACAATTCGATATTTTTCTATTGAGGAAAAATAGAACACCCCTCATATAATAATCTTTGTATAGTTTTCCGGTTTTTTCCATAGAAGTGGGGTTGCTGGATTAAAGAGCACACACATTTTTTTCTTTCTTCCTCCCTCTTTCTTTTCTTTTGTTGCAGTTGTTATTGCTGCTGTAGCTGGCCCAGGCTGGGTTTGAACCCGCCAGACTTTGTGTATGTGGCCTGCACCTTACCCGTTGAGCTACAGGCACTGCCCAAGTACACACATTTCTGAGGTTTTAAAAAACACAATGCCAATCTGCTTTGCAGGGTCTATATGTGTCTAATTCCCTAAGCCATGACCAAAAGTTCTTCCCTTATTTCTGGTCATCGTAACAGGAACACGCTGCTGTTGTCATTGTGGCAGGGAAGACTCTATTTCTGAGATTCTTTTGCAATACTACTAGCCAGGACTCGTGCAAAGCAATCTTTCTCTGGCCTGTGCCCCAGTGAAGGCAGGGGCAATACCTGACCATTACTCCCACCCAAATGGTGCCTCACCTAGGAATGCCCATGCCAAGGCACCAACGTCCCTCTGTCATTAGGTTGGGCTTCCTATCCCTTACCAAATCGCTTTGTGTAGAGCATTTCACCCAGGTTATGGGGGGCCAGGGAGTACACTGCCAGGATGCCCTCATCAGGAAAACCCCTCTGGCTGCTAGGGATGAAAGCTGCCAGCAGCTGGCCATCTGCAGAAATGTCACAGCTGGCGTCATTGTAGATCTTGCAGTTCTGTACCAGCACATTCACGGAGGCTGCATCAGACAAAGAAAGAAAAAAGAATAAGAAAGTTTGGGGTTGATGCTGTGAAAATTCTGGGGCCAAAAATGTTAAGGCCTTCCCAAGGGGCTGATCCCTCCCTAGAAATGTTCAAGGATGCCTTGTCATTCAAACTAAAATGTGAAAATGAACAAGGAACACAAAAGGCACTTTTTGTTTTAATTTTTTTTTCTTCTGCCTCTTTAATAAATAACTATGGGACAGTCGATACCACAACCACTACTTGATGAGTCTAGTTCATGAACATTTAGGAAACATTAAGGTTTGTTAAGAAAAAAATTTATTAAAAATTGTTCCTGGATGGACCCACACCTTTCACCATTAACTAAAATAGACTCTCACTGGATTAAAGATTTAAACTTAGGACATGAAACTATAAAAATACTAGAAGAAAGTACAGGGAAAACACTTGAAGAAATAAGCCTGGGTAAATATTTTATGAGGAGGACCCCTGGGCAATTAAAGCAAACACCAAAAATACACTACTGAGACCTGTTCAAATTAAAAAGCTTCTGCACAGCCAAGAACACAGTAAGTAAAGCAAGCAGACAGCCCTCAGAATAGGAGAAGGTATTTGCAGGTATGTCTCCGACAAAGTTTTAGTAACCAGAATTCACCCAGCACTCAAACATATTAGCAAGAAAAGAACAAGTGATCCTGTCTCAGGGTGGGAAAGGGGCTGGAAGAGAAATTTCTCTGAAGAAGAGAGGCACGGCCTATAGACATATGAAGAAATAAATGCTCCTCATCCTCAATCATCAGAGAAATGCAAATAAAAACTGCTTTGGGATATCATGTAACTCCAGTAAGATTAGTCCACATCACAAAATCCTCAAACCAGAGATATTGGTGTGGATGTGAAGAAAAGGGAACACTTCTACATTGCTGGTGGGAATGCACACTAACATGTTCAGTTTTGGGGAAGATGTTTGGAGAACACTTAGGGATCTAAAAATAGATCTGCCATTTGATCCTACAATTTCTCCACTAGATATATATCCAGAAGACCAAAAATCACATTATAACAAAGATATTTGTACCAGAATGTTTATTGCAGCCCAATTCATAATTGCTAAGTCATAGAAGCCCAAGTGCCCATCAAGCCATGAATGGATTAATAAATTGTGGTATATGTACACTATGGAATATTATGCAGCCTTAAAGAAAAATGGAGACTTTACCTTTTTCATGTTTACATGGATGGAGCTGGAATATATTCTTCTTTTCAAAGTATCTCAAGAATGGAAGAAAAAATATCAAATGCACTCAGCCCTACTATGAAACCAATTTACAGCTTTCATGTGAAAGCTATAACCCAATTATACCCTAAGAATATGGGCAGAGGGAGGGTAATTGGTGGGACCACAACTACGGTGCATCTTACAAGGCTACATGTGAAATTTTACTAAGTGTAGAATATAAATGTTTTAACACAAAACTAAGAAAATGCCATGAAGGCTATGTTAATCAGTTTGATGAAAATGTTTCAAATTGTATATAAAACCATCACATTGTACCCCATGATGGAATTAATGTACACAGGTATGATTTAATAATAAATAAATAAATAAATTTGGGGGAAATCTAAGTTAAACACATTTAAACAGATTTCTCTAAGGTAGAACTTCTCAGAACCTTTATAATGTTCCTATGCAGCATGAATCAAAAAATAAGGCACAACATCTTTCAAACTTGTTTGACTATCCACCTTTTTGTTTCTCATAACCCTCATTAACCTATCCATAATCATGATAAGAGAGTGAAATTTGGAAAACTTTGCATACAACCTTGAGTCTATCTGAATCAGTGTGTATTCCTGGAACCTGGCATGGTATCTGGAATGTGGTATGTGCTGTCCATGCCAACAATTTCCAAACTTCTATTTCTAGTTTATGTCTTTCTTTGAACCTTCCAATGGTCTTGAATATATGACACATCTATTCACCATTTTTTCTTGGTTACCCTATGGCCTCCTCAAACTCCAGATGTCTAAAACTGAACTTTGGATTTTCTACACAAAACGCATTTCACTTGCAGCCTTTCCATCTCAGATGATGCAGACTCCATGCCTCCAGTGGCTTAGATCCAAAACCTTGGAGTCTTTCTTGACTCTTCTTCTCATCAAATCTATCAAAGAATAGCTTTTCCATACCTTTAAATTATTAATATATCCAAAATCTAACCACTTCTCACCCACCATAATTCCTACCCAGGTCTGAGCCACCATCATGTCTCACTTGGATTCCTGTGATAGGCTCTTACTTGGTCCTCCTGTGCATTTCTTTGTCTTCCCTTATGTCTCAACATGACAGCCAGCCTGATCCTTTCAAAGCATAAGTCGGATCCCACACTTCCTTCCCTCAAAAGTCTACAATAGCTCCCCATTTTACTCAGAGTAAACAGCAAAATCTTACAGTGACATGGAAGGCCATAATCTGGGTCTCTGTTACCTCTCTGACTTACTTGACTTCTCTTCTCCCTCTCCTACCTTCCTACCCTCCCCCCTCCCTCTCCTTATATGAACTAAACTTACAAGGATGTGAGCACTCATCAAGAAGGCAGCTACAAGCCAGGAAAAGAGCCTTCACCTGGACCTGACCATACTAGCAATCTGATCTGAGACTTCCAGCTTCCAGAACTATGAGAAATAAATTTTTGTTGTTCAAGTCCTTCCACTCCATGGTATTTTATTATGACAGTCTGAAAAAAATAACACAAGTAATATCTTAAAAAATTTCTCCCATAAAATCTTGGATTAAATATAATACAAAAAAATGCAAGCACACTAAACAAAAAGAAAATGGCTGAACGGAGACCTCAATTCTACTATGAATTCTTCATTAGATACATTATTAGATAAAAACAATGCTGACATGATTATGATGATTTAAAATATTGATTAGTGTTGAAAGTGAGTGATGAAATGTAGAATTTCATTATACTATTCTTCTTGTGTGTATATTTAAAAGTTTTCATAAAGAACAGTGATTCAAAAGTTCTTTAGGAAAAAATGAAATTATAAACAGCATCATTTGAAATATAGATTTGCCTCCAATATCATTAATAATAAATATTTTTCTAAGTATTTACGGTGGATTGAGAGATTAGTTAATGGAGGTATAAAGACATCAGAAATAGTAACACATTTCAAAATCTTGTGTATTTCAACTTCATAATATCAACTTTAATGTAAATATTTCGGTATCCTAGATATGTTTCACAACACACACTCAGCAACATAGTATGGAAGAATGATTTATTTTTAACACACATGTATATGCATTCATAGATGCAGTGAAGATGAGGGTTCCAACCTGTTTTGCTGATGGAAATGCACAGAGAAAAAGTTGAGGAACTCACAGTGCTTAAATGGTAAGAGAAAAAGTCATGTAACATGTAAAATGTAGAGAATACCAGTAAAGATCTTGAGGCCCCAATTGAGGGGTGGTAGAGTTAATAAAATTAAGAAATTTCTACAAAGTTAATGCATGCATGCATTACTTGTATACGCAAACATTATTAGTAAAGTTAGTAAAGCTCTCTGAAATCCTTAGGGATAAAAGGCACATAAAAACAATACATTTTTAATATTACTATTATAATGCATGCTTCTGTTTCTATATTAAGCTGGCAGAGGAGTCTTTTAATGGTCTCATTCTTTATGCAATACATACCAGTCTCCATCGAACATACCTACATTAATCTAAATTGTTGAGATATTTTAATTTGGTTGAACAATACTAAAGCTTGGACTGACTAAAGAGTTTTAAAAACAAAAAAAAGTTATCTCAGCATGCTAAAAAATAAGTGTCAAATGACCCAGGACAGTAGAGTACGCATTTTCATACTCCTATGTACTCATTTCACAAATTGATGATGTCCAAGTCTCCTCAGCAAAGCTCTTAAAGTGTGGTAGAGAGGCAAGTGAAAGGCTCAAAGAATCCCTTATTTTTATCTTCCGGTGACAATGGATATGCATTTTTTTCCAGGCATGATTGAATACTTTTACTCTGTAGTATTAAATTACAGCCCAGAAAACATCTCATTGGTTTCTCATCAAGAGCAGTACAATCTGCTGATTTCGAGCACAGATTAGATTCTCCTGTTTTAATTAGAGGGCCAAGCAGAATCAGATAAATTAAGGGGTTGCAGAGCCCTGTGAGTGGCCTGTAGTCCGGAAGGATAGGAGAACCATGGGGTTGTAGGAATGTGGCTTCAGTAGATACTTCTGCTTTCATTATTCCACATTCACATCAGTTTTTGGAAAACTGTACAGACTCTCACCACGCTGAGCCATGTTTTTTATTAACACACTTACTAAAATAAACAGAGTGAGGGGATACTCCGAACAGGTGCCTAGGACTTCTGTCCCAAAGCCCCTCCCCTTGCACTGCCCAGTCTCCGCCCTTCCATCACACACAGCTGGGAAAGTTGGATCTCTCCAGACCAGGAGCACTTGTGCTTCTCAGCGAGCACTGCATTCCCCGAACCACCAACCCTGGAGACACAATGCGGTGCAGAGAGGCTCTGGCTTTACCACCAACTCGTCAGGTGATTCAGGGCTTCCTCTTTCTCATCTCCAGCGGCAGAGCCCAGCGCACTGGGCTGCTGAGAGCTGCGTGGCTCAATCCTAATTCCACCACCAGGTTGCGAGTTACTGTGCTGAGTCTCGGCTTCTCCCACAAAACAGGGATGCTGATGGGACTTGTGTCCTAGACTCAATGTGCAGGAAATAAATGGTTCTGTGCAGGGCACGAAGAGCAAAGACCGTGTCTGTAGTAAATACTCAGTAAATGAGAGCCTTTATCAAATAACATGGACAAAATTATATACAAATAGCCCAAAGCCAAGGAAGCTGTAACAAACAATAGTTTGAAACAATGATTTATTATCTTTTCTTTAATTTCAGAATGTTACAGGGATACACACATTTTAGTTACATAATTTGCTTTTCTACCTTTTAAGTCAAAGTTGTAAGTGTGTACTTCACCTGAGTAGATGCCTTGCACCATTGGGTGTAAATTTGCTCTACTCTTCCTCCCCCCGACCCACCTACTTGTTGAGCTGAACTTCCTTATGTGCACATAAATGACAGTTCCATAGGTTAGTAGTCTAACATTGGTCTCACTGGCTAAAATCCAGGTGTTAACCGTGTTCCTCTCTTGGAATCCATCCTGGCCTTTTCCAGCTTCTGGAGACTCCAGGATTTTATGGCTAGTAACTCCCTCATTCACTCCACCTCTATAGAGACCAAGAACTCCTCACACGGCATCCCTCTGACTCGCTCTTCTTCCCCCCCTTTCCACTTTCAAGGACCCTTGTGATGACATTGGGCCCGCCCAATAATCCAAGATAATTTCCCCATTTTAAGTTCAGCTGATTAGCAACCTAATTCTATCTTTAACCTTTATTCCCCTTGGCCATTTAAAGTAACATATTCACAGGTTCCAGTGATTAGGATGTAGACATCTTTGGGGGGGCGGTCATTATTCTGCCTACCAGAACAATTAGACAGAACCCTCCCTACCCCTAGAGCAATACACACAGCTTTCTTTTTATTGTCATAGAGCAACCAGAAGGGATAACAGAATGAAATGGAAACTACCAGAAAGTCAAAGTCTTCTCCTAAGGACAGGATGGAAGTTCTCAGGCATAATCCCTCCACGCAAAATTTACCTTTCCATCAAGAGTCAGGAAAACTTTACCTTGCCATCATTCACAAGAGATATCAGCAGAGAATATTTGAATCTGAGAAGTGTCCCCTTTCAAGCACTTTGCAGATTTGTGGATAGAGAAATCAGCTGGCACTAAAGAGCTATGAAAAATGAAGGTTACATTTTAGGGTCGAACATTGAGTCATTGCAGATCCATAACCAAAAAGCCTTAACATTTACTAAATAAAGCAGGAGGAAGCAGCCAGTATCACAATTTTACAGTGGGATGAAGACCATTTCAGCCAACACAGAACCATCCAGGTAAACAAAGAGGAAGAAAGACCAGACTGGACCAGGAATAGCTGGGGTATCTCTAAGGCCCCCGTGAGAGGGAATTGATGGTTAACAACTGAGTGACATCACATTTTTCCTGCTCAAATATAGAGAAACATATTCACGAGGCTGGGCTGCCGGTGTAGCTAGATGCAATGAGCATGTTGTGTGTATACTATATTTATTCTCAAATCTACGTGCTGAAAACAGTTTTTCCCACAATGTACATTGCAAGCTGGCTCTAATAATTAACTATGTCCTAAATTATCCTTGTAAAATCTATTCAACAGACTTGAATTCGCCAAAATACAGACCATCCAGAGTTCAAAACCAAGAAGTAACATTTATTGTTTCTCTTGGCATTTGATCGTGGTCTTCTTTTCTCTGGGACTATGAAGGCAAAAGGTTAACTTGGTATGGGATAACTTTTTTCACAAAAAATAATGGAAATAATTTCGCACTTTTCTTATTTGGGATGGTTGATTTCATATTAGTTAAGTGCATATATTATATAACTTGATTAAATTCAGCCATTATCAATTATTTCCTTTGCTGTATTGATATGGGGCTGGTCAAACTTCGTGAACTAGTATCTGGTGTCTGGATGGGCAGATAATCTAGAAGCTTTCTTTATAGAATGGAACCTGTCCAGTGCCAGCTCTTGTTCCGGGGTGCTCTCAGACTCCACATCAGCCAGTGGGAGCAAAGTGAAATGCACGGCGTAGTCTCTGCTGGCACCACCACAGGGGTGACACATTCTGGGTCTCAGGCCAGCACAAATTCATTATGAAGACCAGGTGTGTCTAGAAAATACTCCCATGCCTGCCTCCAATAGTAATAACGATGCTTCTCATTTGTGTAGCAAACTTCAGTTTTACAAGTATTCCACTTCTAAAATAAACATTTTCTGGATATGTTGGTACATTCAGGAAACAAACCTCTCCTCCGATCACTCCCTTTATGCCAACAGCAACAAATACAGAAGTAACTAAGATTTTGGTGTAAGCGTGACCAGAGTTGTCCCATCAGTGTGTAATGAAATGTTTCTGAGCCCTAAGTTAATCTGGCGGGCTGCCAATGGCTAACTCAAGCAGCTTCTGCAGCAGCTTCATTTTGTGTAGCCTCAAGGCCCCATCTGAAGAAGTCCAATCATCTTTCTTCCCAAATCTCAGAACCCCTCTCAGAAACATGATGAATCCAAGGAATAAGACAACTTCTAGATTTTTCATTTTATAACAAGGCTTGCTTTTCTGTCCTGAAAATGAACAAAAAGTTAAACAAAAGTAACAATGAGAGAGATAAGCAAGATTTCTAACATGACTGCTACCATTCAAGAGAATATTCTTCAGAATACAGAAATGTCTCTGAGGAGAATCCAGGCACGGTTTCTCGGAGAGGCAGGAAAACAAGGGTTTGTTGTCCCTCTTTGCAATGTCATAAATTAAGGAGGAGATCAATTCAGGCATTCCCATTTGTATCAGCCTAGAGGTCACTCAGAAGCGTGTAGTAAATTCTGTGTCAAACTCAGGATGTCACAAACCCAACTGACTCCTTCCATTGTGAAAACCTCAGTTTTGGTCCCCACCATCCAAAAATAACTTCCCCAGCCATTAGTAGATTATTCTGGGTAGAAGGTTCACCTTCTGCTCATTATCATCCCAAGGGGAGGAGGTAAACACTAGTGACTTTATTTTCTATCCAAAATTCTGAATCTATCCACACATCCCCAATAGTGAATACTGAAAAGATCACTCAAATTTTCCATGTGGCATCCATGCAACGCAGCAACCACCCACTTGGGAACATGTTATGAAACCCTGGGAAGATGAGGCAAAGGCGTTTTTATTTAGTTACAGCACGTTAGGGCAGAGAAGTGGCGTGTGGCACGTGAACACGGTAGTCTCCCTAGTAAGCAACACGGCTACCTGAAATTCACTGTTTCTCTGACTTACTCATCTGATTTACCCAAAATCATGTTGAGAGAGAGAGGACAGAAAACAGCAACAGCTGGATTTATCATTGTCATTTGTTCCCCACATTACATTAAAGGTGCCAAAACCACCACCAAAGAAAAAGGTTAAGTAGCTGTGAAGCACTGGAACCATGAGGTCCTGGATGCTGTTACGTACCAGCCTGTGCCCTCTTCCCTGCCCCTGCACCTGTTTCCCAGCCCCTGTGAGCACCCTGAGGCCCCTTTTCAGGAAATTGCCACCCCCAGTCTACTCCCTGGGGCCTCAGCTCGTGGCTGATTGCCAGGGAGCCTGGAAGGGGGACGCGATGCCCCAAGCCAAGACCAACTCCCTGGTGGATTTCACTGTATCTGGACTCATCCTTATTTTCACAAGCCCCTGTCCTTTATGTCGAGGCTTCTTTGGGAAGTATTAAATTCATGTGCATGTGTGTGCACATTATTTTGTTCTTTTTGATAAGAAAAACTGCCAGCCACTGCAAAGTCTGGGCAGGGACACTGCCCATATTCCACTTAAACAATCTTTCTCCTCACACACCAAGGGCTTCCCTGTCTCTCTTACAACAGGGTGCTCTGCCACATGCAGGGTTGGTTGCGAGGGCAGGGAGTGAGTATGCTCCTGCTCATCAGGGGTCTGGTGGGTGGAGAAACAGCCCAGCTTCCTTGTGCTCAGTCCAACAGTCCTGAGATGAATCCAGAGTCTCTCAGAGAGTCCTCAGCCACTTCAGTCCCTGTTGCCTCATGGGGTACCCCTGCTCATTAACACCCCTTCTATTACCTTTATTCTCTGATCACTTCCCCCCAGCCATACCTCCTAGAATCCCCTCTCAAATAAACTGCTTGCACCTGTGTTCTTATCTCATGGTCTGTCTTGGGGGAACCCAGATTGAGACAGAAGTGTAGGTGCAGAGGCTGTGGCCTCTGTGACCTTGGAGAAGGGACAGCCAACTCCAAGGAGAGATGAGCAATGAAGATTGGTTACCAGGAGGGGGAGGCCACCTGAGCATCAAGACTGTTTGGGAAGTCAAGGACTGCCTGCCCTCAGGTCCCTCCTGACGGAAGACCCTGTCATCTGAGCAGCTGTGGCCTAACGTGTCAGTTGGCATAGCAATAAAGCACCAGTGAAGACCAGGCTTCTCCCCTCCAACTACACAACAGGATACAGAAGGAGCCTGACGGAGACCAGCACTCCTGTACTTCATTCTAGAGGTTAGAGCCCAGGTGTACTTGGGGTGGGATTATAGCCACACCTGGGAGGGTCATGTCTGTCACATGGCTTTTCCCTTACCCCCTTACTATTCAGAGTCAAACAAAACTTACTAAACTGAAATTTCTAGCTAAGAATCAAAGCAAATTTAGGGAAGCAAATATGCAATGACTTAACCAGCTGAGAAAACAATAACACTTTAAAATGGACAGCAATCTAAATTTTCAATATTAGAAAATGTGATTCTACCCATGACATATTTATTTCCAAAACATTTTTCTGAAATTCAAGCCACAGAGGAAATCAGACATGAGCAAAACTTCAAGACAGAGAGAGGAAGAAACAAAAGGAGCCACTGAGAGTGGACACAGTCATCTGTGGAGTCAATTAAGAACGCTTTAGGTGCACACATGGCAAAGTGCTCTGAGAGAAAGCCACTGAGCCGTGGGCATTAGCACCAAGGGCAATAAACAAGGTCATAAGCGAGCATCCCTTAGGTGGCTCCATGGAGGCCACATAGTCATCCTCAGAAACCTGAGATGGTCTTTTTTATTTTCCAGATCTTCACCAGTCATTAAAGCCACTGCATTCTGTGGAAAAAGGAAGGAACATTGACTAACACATTAACTTTCTAAAATCATCATCCAGGGCATTGCAAACACAAGATTTCCTCTGAATTGTACCAGAAAGCTACTTCACCATAGGGAAAGTGCTGGTTTTAGCTCTGAGCCTTTATCTGTAAAAGACACTCAGGTCTTAATTCCAGTATTTGCCTGTGAGAAGTTTTACTACTGAGAAAAGCCCTAAAGTTCCTTATTCCGATTGCAAGCAAAAAGGAGATTAGTACAGAGCTGGGGGCTCCGGAAGGAGTTTGGTGACTGCAGCTCAGGGGCTCCGCATTCCATTGCTGCCCCTTTGACTTCATCCCGAATTTCCACCAAGTGCTGGGTTTGGGCCATCCTGCTTGCTTTCTCTTCACTCTATTTCAGCCCAGCACTGAAATCCTGCCTCCCTGAACTGGGATTCAGATGAGTCATTGAAAAGAAAAGTGGCCAAGACCAGCAGTCCATTATAATCATTTTATCCACACAACCAGAATTTCCCACATTGTAGTTTGGAATGCAACACGCCCCGCTTGATAACCCTTGCTGAGGTATCAAAGGGTCTTGCTCCCCCATCTCTATTACAGCCCAGATGGGGGCAGCATCCCAA
Organism: Arctocebus calabarensis; assembly: GCA_963573935.1. Classification (NCBI taxonomy): domain Eukaryota; kingdom Metazoa; phylum Chordata; class Mammalia; order Primates; family Lorisidae; genus Arctocebus; species Arctocebus calabarensis. The sequence continues at coordinate 18,299 of CAUYON010097207.1, forward strand.
GGCCCAGTCCTGGTTGCCAGGACTCAGAACTGGAGCCGGGACTCAGACGTGCTCCCTCCCGTGCGCAGAATTCCATAACACGGTCTGGAGGCCGACCGCCCTGGCTCCTCGGATATGGGAATATTTCAGTAGAGACACCCTTGTTGACCTTTTGCCTCTGGGATGGCTAAGTAGTAAAGGGTTCCCAAACCCAGCCAAATATGTGACCTCCACGCTTCTCTCCCTGACCCACCCCGAGTTAACACATCCTCCACCAGTTACTGATGTAAGGCGTGTGGATCAGCTGGGCGGCTGGATGGCTTGCACCAAGCTGCATCAAACTTGCCAGCCTCGCTCACCTGCCTGCAGCCACCTGGCAGGTCGGCTAGGGCCAGGCTGTCTTCTAGAGTGGGTAGCAGCAGTAACCGAGGCTCACATCTCACGTATGTCCTTCAGCAGTCCAGCCCACAGTGGCTCATATGGCAGTGGCAGGCTCCAAAGAAAGATTTGGGGGTGGTCAAATGTGAAGCAGGCAAACGTTGAGTCCTATGCCCCGATTTCCAAACATATTAAAGAAAACAAACAGGGTTTTTTTCTGTCTTATCAACACATTTCTTCTCTGTTGCCATCTTTTTACTGTAGCAGGTTTAATGATGGTCAGGTAAAGAACATACACTCCTTTTGAATATCTGTCCCTTTCTGCTACCTCTCGGGCCACAAAGCTGTGGATGACCAATTTCTCTCAAAAGCGCCTCTGGGGCCTGGGCCTGGGCTGGGTTCCCGGCTCTTTCTGCTGCAGTCAGGGGTGAGGAAATGGACTGCACCCACCCATTGGTGGGCAGAGTTGCCAAGTTGCATGGTAAAGGGCATGCATACAGGCGAGTGAACAGCTGGACATTATTGTGAGCAATGTATCTGTTTTGAGGGCCCCCAACTAAATTAGTGCTCCAGTGTGAGAGCAGCTAGCAATCTGGCCCTAATGGGAAATAAAGAGAAGCTGGACCTGGTGTTCATGCGATGGCTTCTTTTATTCGGCAGATAGTATTTGCCTCATGTCCAACCTGTGACTAGGGGTCCCTCACTCAGGAAACATGTTTATATTGGTAGATGCCTGGTGGCTCTCGTCTGCCCTGTATCCAGTTTGTGCCTGCCTGACCACTGCTCCAGGGCTAGGAACCCGCCCTTCTGTTCTCCTTGGCATCCCAGAGAAAACCTGGCCTGAGCCAGAACCCTGGATCCTCAGATGGAAAGTTCGAATTCAATACACTACCACAATAGGAAATAAGTTCAACAATTTTCACTTAGAGATCTTGAGCAAGGAGGATGTAATGAGAGGGCATCCTTCATCCCTGGGTCACAGGAGGCAGGAATGAAGAGTCGGGCAGAAACAGCGTGTGGAAACCAGCAGCACGTGTAAGGGAATAGGGTGTGGGTCACTTAAGCTTGCAAGCAAATGCCGCAGTGGTCTATTTGAAGGAAGAGGCAGGAAAGCAGGGAGCCCAGTGTGCTGGGCTGGCGAGATGCCTCTCGCCACATCTCTGGTCACCAGCTAGAGCTATGTGTCTGTAGTATAGAATTAGAAACTATGTCAAGGGTGACCGAGACCCCCACATCTGGTCTGAGGAAGTTAAACCTGTATTAAATATGGAGGCCAAGGCCACATACATTTATAAATATGTACTGCACTGTCCCAGTAGGCAGCCAGGATTTCTTGGGTACAGAGGAAGCCTTCTCTTTCCCAAGATAGGCCCCATTTATTGGCTCAGGAATAAATAAAATTTATTTGGGGGAATCTCCATCTTCTAATACCTAAGGGTGAAAGCAGATGCCAGTAACCTCCAGAAAAATTGGTGAACTGTAATTGAGACTGTGTTACCTTTTTTATTTTGGTGCAGAGAAGTTCAGGGTGGGAGAAAGGGCACTACATTATCAGTGAATAAGAAGAGAGATAATCACCTCCTTTATAAATGCTGACTATATGTCTGAAATGTCCCCACTGCAGCCAGGGCACTGTGCTTCACCATGTCCTCATAGGGGGCTCAGATTACTGTGAATTATGGGAAGGGGTGACTGTCATTGATTGGCACCTTTTCACATCCAGCTGATATAATTTCTGGAGAAGGAAAAGGGGCTGCATGAGAATGGTATGACTGTGTGTTGCAAGGAAAAAGGGAGACAAGACAGGAAAAACTCATCTCCTGCACTGTCTGAGTCTAATCTTGGTCCACCCATGTGTGCTGGTTCATGTACATTTGCCTCCAAACTCAGCAATCACCACCCATCTTCCCATCACCCACTCCTCGGAGCCAGAGCTTCTGCACACATGGCCATGCTTCCCCCTGCACACGCCCTAACCAAGCACCGGAGGACAGCAGCCACTACATTGCACACATGACAGTGAGACCGTTGGCCAGATCCACACTGAGATTCCAGGATTGGAGATGCCATGGTCCTCTGAGCCATCTGCATTTCATACCCACCTGTACTGTGGCCAAGACACATCTGCTAAATGCCTACGTAGTGTTCCAAGTGGGAGAGTTTGTATAACTTTTTTCTTTTTTAAGCCAAAAGATCCAATACCTTTCTTCGCCTTATTCACGTATTTACTCATTCTACAAATATTCCATGAATACTCATCAAGCATAGGTAAGGGAGACACAAACTCCCCACCCTCTCAGAGTTTTTCTTTGGCTGAGGGAGAGACAAGAAAAAATAAGTATATAACGATAGCATCAGGTAACTGCTTTTCTAAAAAAAAAAAAAAAAAAAAAAAGGAGAGAGAGATGAGAGAACAGAATGTGAAGAAAGAGAAAATTTTAGCTTGAATGGTTGGAAAAGGCTTCTCTGAGGAAGTGATATTTCAACAAAGACATAAAACAAGTGAGAGAACACGTCATGTGATACCTGGGAGGAATACTCCATTGCTGAGCATCTGGGAAACCACTCAGGAAGAAAAAGAAAGTTCTTGCAGTCTATATTTCTTCTGCTCTTCAAACATTCCATGATGGTTAAAATTATGTTAAAACATCTTTTAAGGTTTATGCTTCTGCTCATAAAACACTGACAAAAGTATAAGGCTAGAAAAGTATGAAATATTAAGAGAAGTCTTGCCACCCCAGCACATTCTAGGTTTTTCCCAGTCAGTCCAGATAAGATCCCACTTAGAGTCCTGCATGAATAAATGTCTTTGAAATTTTCTTTTCACAAATTGTATTTGTGCACTTTCTTTTCACAGCTGTGATCCATGTGGATCTGAGCTAAAGAAAGGGAAGGCAAACCCACAGACCATCTCACAGTCAAGGCCTCTGCCCAACACCTGCCCCCGGAGAGGCCAAAAGCAGGGGCTTGGGAGCAGGAGTGAGGTGCAGGGATGCACAGCCAGCCCCCTAAGAATTCCCACCGCTGTGCCCAGCTGCCTCAAGAGCAAGGCCATTGACATCACCTGCAGATGGACCGGCCCTTGTGGAATGAGCCCTAAGAGGAGCACAGCACCTCTAGAGGTAGTCAGAGCTGTGATGAGGGAATGGGGATTTTCAAACGACACTCCAAGACATTCTCAGGCCCTTGGGAGAGAGTAGGGTGACAGCTTCAGAAACTGCGGGATTCCAACAGGCGCCCTCACTCGCTAAGCACAATCAGACAATGACACTAGGTTCCCCCTTTTCTCATCACTCCATCACAGCTGCCTGTTGCTTTTTTCTTCTCCACCCCAGACCCCTCACCTATCAATTGATTTTCTCTCTGATCCACTTCAGAGAAAGTGGATTATTTCACTTTCAAGAGAAAAATCTAAAAGAAACCAAACATACAGTTGCACAGAAATTCTAGCAAAGGAAATAGGATGTTATCATCAACAACAGTGCCCTTTTCCTGCTCCAAATTGGAGGTGATGATGCCTCCCTTATTCCTGCTGGTGGCATCTTCAATCAATTTGGGCCTTTGAAGAGTAGCCTGATATTACACAGAAAGTGCTGTGATGGGATCCTATTCTGTGAACCAGTAATCACACTCCCAGGGGTATGTGTTCAGCAGTTCAACATAAGTGAAAAAAAGTCACTGGCATGCTGATGTGCTTTGTAGCATCACTTATAATGACACAAAGTAAGAAACAATGTAAATATCTAGCAATACTCTAATGCATTAGCAAACTGCTAGAATGACTCACTGGGATACTATGTGTTCATTAAAAACAATAATTGCAAATCCTGTGTGACAACATGGAAAACTCCATTTTTCTATGAAAAAAGCAGAGCACCAAATTCTACCTGCTCTTTACAATTATGTGAAGAAGCCAGACTGGGGAAAAAATATACAAACATAAGTCTAGTTTTCTCTTATATCAGAGTGATGAAAATACAAACATCTCTCTGAAAAATCATCTAATGTTATTATACTACTTTTAATAATATATATGTAAATAGTATTGGTAAAAGATATGGAAACCTTTGTTAGGAAGTCCAACATGAGTCAATGATAATTCTTCACCCACAACCTCACAAGGCATTTCTTTTTCTGTATTTTTACCTTTATGATCTTTCTCCTTCCTTCCCTTACCACCTCTTTAGAATGCAGAGAGCATTCTTTATTTAACTCTAGCCATCTTGATTCATATCAGGCAGACTTGTCATACAGCTTCACAATGTGGTCCCATAATAACCAGGTAAACACCGTCATGCCCCACGTGGCATCTACTGCAGCAGAATCCATCGACCTCCTGTTCCATCAGCCACCTTGCTCATCCCTAGGCCCCCACCTCCACCCCTTCCTGTAAGCACTTGAAATACTGTCACCTTTCCCCTCCATCTCCAAGTCCTGCCCACCCTCTGAGCTCCTAACACTTTCCCTCACCTTCTCAGCCCCTAACAATCTCTTCCAACTTCAGATTCCTACAGCACCCACTATCGTCTTCATATGATCCATGTTACCTACTTCTCATAACTTCGTCTCACCTGCCCACTCTGCTATAAAACCCTGGAAGTTAGGCACAAGGTTTGTGCTTGACCTTCAAGCAAAGCTCTTCACAGTGCTGTGCCCAGAGTTGCTGAATGATACTGCTAATTAAGTGGCCGAGAATAATGGAATAGGGGGGGCCTGGGAACTGAGGCATGAATTTCCATAAGTGATCAGTGTCTCATCTACCTGTCAGGCACACACTCACGCAACCCAAAATTGATCCTCATTAACTATTACAAAATGTGCGTGGACATCCATAAACATGAAGCCATCTGTAGCTAATTTTTCAAACCTATTAACCAGCACAAATGAATATGTATTACTGATGGTATCTGTACTGGTTGTTATGATGTTCTAAAGTAGATTAAAAGCTATAGGCAATATTATTAATTACATAATTTATCAGTGAAGTAAGTGTGCAGATTTAATGTTGTGGTTATAAAGAACAGCACAAAAACTTTTTTCAAAATAAATGTCTTGAGTAGTTTAATCTGACATAATAAACCATGAAAAGATCTGAGTTAGAATTGCTTAATAGAACACTTATGCATACATATTAAATGAATCATATTTATGACTTTTCAAAAACCAGAGTTTTACATACTTCTAAATGGGAAATTTATGCTGTACCATTAATATAAATGTTGCAGATGCATAAATCATTTTCTATATTAAAGGCAGAGTAATTTGGTTAAGAGAAATTTAACTGTAAAGGTAGGAAGACTGGGGTTCAAAATTCAGTCTTCTTGGGACCTTGAGGAAGTTACTAACCTTGCTTGTGCTTCAAATTCTTCATCTGACAATGACCTCAGACCAGCACCTTCACAACAGGACTCTGAAGATTAAATAGATAGTATGATATATAAAAAGCACTTAGCACAGTTCAAGTATATGGAAAGTAGTCAATCAGAGATACATCTTGTTATTGGTATTGTCATTGTTGTTATCATTTCATCAGAAAAGAAGGCCATCACAAACTTTATTGTTCTTTATTGTCACCCCCATGCCAAAGTTCATATGAAGTTGGTGAAGATTTGCAGAAGGATAGTAGAAAAGACAATCTTTACAGCCCTCTTGATATAATGAACCCTGGCTAATGTCCCCACTGCAACCAACAGAACTCTATTAATAGGAGAAAGCCTGCACTTAATGGAGTAATGCAACAAGGAAATGTCTTTTTAAGAAATCATAAATATTATTGATCTATTTTTCTTTCTCTTCCTTAAGAAAGCTATCTGGAAGCATGCTTGATCCTAATGGATGGGTGATGAAGGAGAGGGAGCTGTTTTCTCTGAATCAGTCAGACAAAGCTGATCTCAGTATGTCACTCGTAAGCAAGAACTTTACCTCCCTGCCCAGGGAATCTCTTAAACTGCTAAGCTCTGTCCCTAAATGCAGGCTATTACATTGGTCCTTGACACACCACCTGAAAAAATATTCTGCTTTAATTGAGCTTGACAGTCTCCAAACACAATGCAATTCAAGTTTCAAGGATTGAGTTTGTTTTCAATATGAGAGAGAATGGCAATTTGAAGGAAAAGAAAACCGTTTACAAATGCCATCTCCCAATGCAATGTTTTTGGAAAAAACTAATGAGAAAGAGAGACAGAGAAGAAGGCGAAAAAAAAAAAGGAAAAATGTTTATCAAAAATACTTTTGAAAGCAGTCTCAGGCCCAAAGGAGTGAAATCATAAGGGTAGATGGAAATTGATGTGGAACATTCGACACAACTATAATAATGATGATGATGACTTTATAACTGCACAGAACAGAACACCATTTAATCTTTTAATTTTCAAAGTATTGTTTTTTATCCCACTTCTATCATGAGTATACAAGAAAGATATCTTGAATACTTGAGTGGCCCCACAATGACCAAACCAAATGGCTACTTCTCTGGTTCTCTAACACTGTTGCTGCTTGCTTTGAAGACTTCCCTAGTCTCACCAGAGCTCTCTCATTCTGTTCCTGTCTCCTAAATGTGCACATCTCCTTAAAGTGCACACTTTTCTCTCTCTCTCTCAGTACACTTTTCCTTTAGAAAAAGAATCCACCTCTTCCTGCATCAGCTATCAACACTGTGAAAAAAGATTCCCAGAGCTGCATTCCAAGCTCCATTCTCTTCTTGAGCAGAAATTCTATATCTGACATGGCTTCATGGAGAAGGTGGGTTTTGAATTGGGTTTGGAAGCTTGTTGTATTCAAATAGTCAAAGAGGTAGAGTTAAGAAAGGAGCTTCAGAGATGGGCATATTAGACCAGAAGCAGAGTACAATAAAAAACATCTGCATGACAGAGAAGGTATCCAAAGGATTTTTATTCTTTGTTTAAAGTTGGGAAGAGGACTTGTCTATCTTCTAGGATTTTTTGTTTTTCTAAATGCCTAAGTACTTTGTAGTACTTACTTTCTAATGTTTAAAAATGAGTCAAAGCACTCCCTCACCCTTACTTCTAATGAAATCATAAAGAATGTCACAGCCCCCCTGGAGGCCCCATTTCTCCAATCTCACTTCTCCAAACACTACCCTTGTTACCTAAACTCACCAGAAATGCCCCAGACTCTCTAAGCACCTGTGGCCTAAGGTTATGTGTTCCCACTTCCATTTCTGAAGCAGTAGTTTGACACCTACTGAGTTTGGCTGCTAGTCTTTAAACTTTTTCTTATAAAGAAAGATCACTTTACCACTTTCAAAATTTTGATTTCTGTCATGGTGCCTGTAGCTCAACCAGCTAGGGCACCAGCCATATACACCAGAGCTGGTGGGTTTGAATTCAGTCTGGGCCTGCCAAACAACAGTGACAACTACAACCAAAAAATAGCTGAGTGTTGTGGTGAGCGCCTATAGTCCCAGACACTTGGAAGGCTGAGGCAAGAGAATCACCGAAGCCCAAGGCAACAGCTTGAGACTCTATCTCAAAAAAAATTTTTTTTGATTTCTGAAATCAAATGGAAATTTCAGTGGGCATCCAAAATACCCATCGCCATCAGCTGATATATATCCCATGGCTTATTATGCAAACTTTGATGCTGAGTCTGCAGAAAAGACAGTGGTTTTTAATATTTTAGTAAGAGAAAGAAAAATAACATTATGAAACTCATTAATTCCTCATTCATTACTAATATAAAGTGTGTTCAGTAGTTTCCTGCAACAGGAAATAACAACTAGATAAATTCTTTCAGTGGGCCATCATGAGCCTCAAACTAGAAATAATGTAACCTTCTTAACCCAAATATTTTACAAAAAATAACTTATCCCCAAGGAGAGACATCATTTAATGCAGATTATGCAGCATGCAAGAAGAGATACAGCATGATGTAATATGCCCATATGCAAAATTAGGAAAATATCACTTTTGGCAGCCACATTTCAAGGTCCATGGTTTAGATTAGAATGTTTGCTTTTTATCTTCCTATGTCTCTATCTCTGAACATATGGGCATATGCAAAACATATTTTAATCCGTTCCTTGCTCCACTCCCACCTGTTTCACTCTAAAATATTTATTTTAAATGTAGTTATAGAGTTTAAGGTCAAAAGGTAGATAAGAGCATTATTTGCCTATCCAACACTCTGTGTTCTCTAATTTGCTTTAGGATTAGATATAACAAGTATATCATAAATCTATTTCACAAACTATTCTCCCATCTTTCATTACAACTACCTTCTCATCTTCCTTTATACCAAAAAAATTTTAATGTTCACTGTTAAGTATAATCCATATGTAGTTACCAAGCTTTAAAAAAATAAATCTATTGACATCTGCTTTAGATGATGATGGCATAGTTCCAAAAGTAACTAAGAAATCAAATAAAATGTTAAAACATTTACTTGAAGGTATCAGATATCTGCCAAGGTAACCAGGACTTGAGGGTGCAAGAGTCTCAAGAGAAGAGTACTGTTGGGAGGTGAGCTGACCTTCTGTGTGTTGCCTTTCCCATCGGAAATTTTCTGAGTCCTGCTTCTATCATGAGCTAGCATATAAAGAATTGGTCAGAGAACCATGGCTAAGAGAAAAAGAAATACCTAGAACTTTTGGAAATCTCACAGGAATAGAGGGGGGAAAAAGAATTTGGAGCATTTCTTAGGCCATTAGGACAGCTATTGCAAAATACTTGGGACTGGGTAATTTATAAGCAATAGTAATTTATTTCCCACAATTCCAGAGGCTGAGAAGTCCAAGATCACTGTGCTGGCAGGTTCAGTGTCTGGTGAAGCCTCATTCCTCAAAGATGGTGTCATCTGGGGCTTCTCACAGCCAACAGAAGAGCAGGAGAGAGCAAACCCACTGCTGCAAAGCCTGTATAAGGGATTAATCCCATCCCTGATGGCAGAGCCTCTATTGCTTTATCACCTCTTCAAGCTCCCATCTTTTAATGCCGTTGCATTGGGAGATTAAGTTTCCACATAAATTTAGGAAGGGACATATTCAAACCACCGCACAGCTACTTGATAGGTTGTACTAGAGGACCAATAACCTGGAACAAAGGAAGCACCACAACCAATCATCAAGCTCCTCAGAGCAAGAGGCTGGAAAGTTCAGCAGAGAACTGCTGAAAATATATCAGAGTTTTCAACAATCTAATGCATTGATAAAACAAAAATTTCAATTTAAGAACAACCAAAATAAAAGGATCCTAGTAAGTACTCCAAGCTTTCAGTGTAGGAATAGGAATGAACAAGGGGTAAATGAAGCCTTACCAAATTTGTAACCTAAGCTTGAGTCAACTCTGTACCCAATTAGATCAAGGTAATCTGCCTCCAGCCAACTTGCCTATCAGAGAGTATGGTGAGCACTTCTAGAACAAGCAGACATGGCCCTGACTCTCTGTAGTTTTCATGTATAGTGTCTGGAATTCAATAAAAAACCATCAGATATGCAACAAAAATAGAGAAATGAATTAAAAAGGAACAAATCCCCAATGGTCCAGTTATTTGACTTATTAGGCATACATTATAAAATAATTATAATTAATCCTTTTTAAAAAGATATAGGACAATATGCAAATTTCACCAGAGACTTGTAATATCAAATAGAAAAAGCATCAGATAAAATTTCCAGAAGTAAAAATTATGATAATTGAAATTAAGAACTCAATAGATGGGCAGGTTGAATATAACAAAAGATGCATTGGTGAATTGGAAGGCAGGTGGGTATAAAATATCCAGGCTGAATCACAGAGAGCTAAATGAGTAGAAAATACAGAAAAGAGTATAAGTGAAACATAGTACACTGTGAAAAGTTCTGACACATCATAATTGAGACCCAGAAAAGGATGAGTTAGACAGGGAGAGAAAAAAAATGTTTAAATACATAATACCTAAGAATGTTCCAAAACTTTCGAAATATAACAAACACAGTTTCAACAAGTGCATGATTAATCTGATAAAATCACAACTAGACACATAGCAAAACCAATGTTCAAAGAAAATCTTGAGAAGAGCTGAAGAAAAAAAGACATGGTATTTTCAATTGAGCAACAGTAAGACTTAACAATTGAGTATTTAATAGAAATACAGAAGCCAGAAAATAATAGGACACCATCTTTAAAGCACTAACAGAAAATCAGTGACAATCTAGACTCCCATACACGGGGAAAATACCTTTTAAAAAGAACATGAAATAAATAATTGTTCAGACAAACAAAAATTGACAGCATTAATCACCAGTAGGCCTGAAAGATATACAAAAGGAAATTCTTCACATAGCAAGAAAAATGGTCCCAGATAGAAACAACGAAATAAAAACAGGAAAGAATTTTAAAAAGTCAGAAAAGGTAAACATTTGATAAAAGAAAAGTAAATATTGACAGTAAAACCAATATTAATAATACTGTATGGAGTTACCCTGTATTTAAAGTTTTAGCATTATTGGAGGCATGGTGATAAGTCAAGGGAGCTTATTGTAATGTAATTTAGAGTAACCATTAAAAGATAGTAAAAGAATAAGTACCTAATTAATAAAGGGAGGAAATAGAATAAAATTGAAACAGAAGTCAGCATAAAATTGATACCAGGAAAAACTAAGTAAGATCTTTAAAAGAAAAAAAATATCTTTTCTGTGAACACAAGAACACACATGCAAAAATTCTGAACAAAATAATAATATGCCCAGGTATGCATAAAAAGAAACAAACCCATAAAGGATACAGTTATTTGACGTATTAGACATAGATTTTAAAGTAACTATGATTAATACTTAGGGTATAACATCAGACCTGAATAGACTTTATTCCAAGAATTCAGGGGTGTTTAACATTCAAAAATCATAGGTGGGCACAGTTGCTCTCTAGTACTTTCAGATGCCAAAGAAGAAGGATTGCTTAAGGCCAGGAGGTCAAGACCAGTAACATAGCAAGACCCCTGTCTCTGCTCACACCGTTAGTCTCAGTTACTTGGGAGACTCACGGGTGAGGATTTCATTAGCCCACAAGTTGCTATGGTTGTACCACTGCACTCCAGCCTAGGTGACAGAGCAAGACCTTGCAATCAATCAGTCAATCACTCAATGCAATTTCCACATTAACAAAAAAAAGGGGGGGGGGAATTTATAGACATAGAAAGCACATTTGGTAGCCTTTGTATTAGAGTACATGTGTCTATTCATGGTTTAAAACAAACTATTGGAAACTAGGGATAAAGTGAAACTTTCTTAATCTCAAGAAAGTATCTGCAAAAATACCTTTAACATACATCATATTTCATGGTGAAATATTGAAAGCTTTTCTTCTGCAATAGAGGATGATAGCTCTGGATACATCTATCATTTTCCATTCAAGATTGTACTAAGGAAAAGAAATTAGAGTCATATAGTAATAAAAGGAATAAATATTTTATATTTGTATTTTATATAAATCATATTTTTCAAAAGATATGATTGTACATGTATAAAAAAATCACAAAAGAATCTACAGATAAACTACTAGAATTAATAAATGAATTTAGTAAAGGTACTCAATCACTGTATAAAATATAATATACAATAAATACATAAAACCATAAAAATATATTATGCAAAATGTACTGGTCATTATATAAAAATCAATTGTGGAATGCAAATTAAAATCACAGGGAAATGCGACCAAATACCCATCAGAATTTCTAAATGGAACAAAAACAAGTATGTAAAATGTTAGCAATGCTATGAAACAGCAGGAATTCTCATATACTGCTGTGGGAAATCTACATTTATAAAACTACTTTGAAAAACCACTTGGTAGTAACTAACGAAGCTGAACATACTCATACCCAATGAACAAATAATTTCACTCCTAAATGTATACACAACATAAATGCAAGAATATGTATGTCCATCCCCCAAAAAACTTGAATACAAATGCTCATAACAAAATCACTTACAATAGTAAAAAAAATAGAAATAACCCATTTTTCTATACAACAATTAAAAAGTAGTGTAGGATAGGATGGAATATTATTACATAACCATCAGAATAAACCACCCATATCTACATAGATAAATATCACAAATATAAAGCTGAATGAAATAAGCCACACACAAAACACACCTATTCTATGCTTCCATTTGTATAGAATTTTTTTTTTAAGGCAAAACAAATGTATAGTGATAAAAGTCAGAATAGTGATTATGTTTTGGGGGGTACCTGAGGGGAACATCACCAAGGAGGCTTCTGGGGTTGGCAACATTATATACCTTGATCTGGTTTGTGGGCAAATGCTGTCCTTGTAAACATGTACTGAGCTGTACACTTATGATCTGTGTATTCTTATCTGAGTGTTATGTATAGGGTTCATCAATCAATAAATAATCCTTTAGTGAATATTTTTTATGAAAAAGATTCTGCTACAATTTATGAAAAACACAAGATGTTTGGAATGGAAGGGATAAATAAGCTGATTTGGGAGAGAATATACATGTGGAAATTACGAGTTAGAGCACAGCAACAGGTGCAGGGAGTGAGTGGACATCTGCGCGTAGAGCTGGGAGCGTACAGACCTCAGGGCCTATATGGATTTTAATCCTCCATACTTTTGGGAAGATGTCCAGGAACTATGGAGGGAAAACTGCTGCATAAAGTAACTGGCATATAATAAATTCTTAGGAAGTATTATCTACTGTTTATCAGCTCCTGAGTTGTAATTTGGGAAGATGTAAGTAATTAATGAGGCCTCCCTCCACAGGAGCATACACCAGGAGGAGACAGACCAGTCAACAACAGCCTGAACAGAGGGTGGGGAACAATTTACTCTAGTTACAAAAATCAGAGGAGACATTAGAATTTCAAACAAGCATAGAATTTACCAAGCCCTAGGCCCGGGCATGGTGGCTCATGTCTGTAATCCTAGCCCTCTGGGAAGCTGAGGTGGGGCAGGATTTCTTGAGCTCCCTAGTTCAAGACCACCCATCTCTACTAAAAAGTGGAAAAACTGAAGCAAGACGATCACTTGAGCCCAATCAGAGGTTGCTGTGAACTATGATGCCCAGCACTCTACCCTGGGTGACAGCTTGATACTCTGTCTCAAAAAAAAAAAAGAAAAGAAAAGAAAAGAAATTTACCAAGCCTCGAAAAAGCTGCAGCAAGGGAGGAAGGAGAGAAAAGGTAAAACAAAAAATAGAAAGTTAAAAAATAAAGAAGGTTGAGGATGATTAGCTCTTTTTCTTCACATACATATCTGTCACCACTCTTGAGAGTGCTACAGTCTTTAATCATACTGTTTAAAACTGTTGTGGGGCCTGTAGCTCAGTGGTTAGGGCACTGGCCACATACACAGGCCTGGGGGGTTTGAACCCAGCACAGGCCTGCTAACCAACAATGACAACAACAAAATAGCTGGATATTGTGGTGGGAGCCTGTAGTCCTAGCTACTTGGGAGGCTGAGACAAGAGAATCTCTTGAGCCCAAGAGTTTGAGGTTGCTGCGAGCTTTGACACCATAGCACTGTACTGAAGGTGACAAAGTGAGACTCTTTCTCAAAAAAAACCAAAATAAAATAAAATAAATAAGTAAAACTGTTGTGGCACAAGTTCTCTTGTCCAAATAAAATGTATTAATAAGATCTATACAGAGAAATCTATACACTTCTGATTTTTTCTAAATGTCTACAAATAAATGTGATTTGTGACCTATATTAATGATTTAATATAAAATGAGGAAACTAGATTAAAAAAATTTTTTTTAAAAAAGCTGCATCTAAGCAAAAGCAAAAGCATGAAGCAAAACAATAAAACCTTCAAAACTTAGCTATATTTGGAAAACAGCAATGTGGGGCAGTGTAAAATAGAAACTAGTATATTAACAAAAATTATATAACACATCTCGAAACTGAGGAATACATATTTAAATATCTCTGTGTTTATTCATTCTAGTCTTGTGATCCTTGTTCATTTATTAGTTGCCAAAAAGAACAAGGAGTTATTTCTCTGTCAGTTAAAAACAGCAACCCCAACAAACATCCCTAGCCTCATGCCGGCAATGAGTGCTCCAAGATGGAAAAGAATCTTGGCAGTCAGTTAATTCTAAGGGGTCAGTACAGGTCTCTAATTATTTTGACCTATGGGACAGATGCAGATTCAGAAGCAATTTGTGAATTGCATGAACCTTGGCCAGCTTAGGCCCTGCCTCCGTGCGGCAAAGACTAGGGCCGTGCTCAGAGACCACGGAAGGAAACAAACACGATCTGTTCATCATTAAAAGCAGAGGGCTTCTCTGAAGTCACCGGCAGAAGCAGCCTTCTGCCTGGTATTTCTTAGTCACCACCAGCTCCCAGGACCACCAAATATTAACATCCGGTTTAATGATTTTTATCCACTGAGATCCTAGCTCCACCCAGGACACTAACCACGAGCCGTGGACAGCGATCTGACACAGGATGGTGTGATTCAGTTAGCATCGATGGCGCGCTCCAAATGGGAAACCCAATCTTCTGGGTTGCCTCGCAGGGAGTATCACAGCGCCTCCGATTTCTATCACTGGGGACGTGAAGACCCAGCACCGGGCTGGAGCGCTGTGAGAGCGACGGGAAGGAGGGAAGGAATGAAGGGAGATGGCATGGGGGACAGAGACTGAAAGATGTGCAGTTCTTTACCTGCCGCTCACAGAGGTTTCATTTGGCTCTTAAAAATTATCCAGCTCGTTCTAAGGCCCCAGGACTAAATTTGTGAACATAATTTAATTCTTCCCGTGTGGAGCTCAGATAACTGTGAGACAGCGTGGCACATGGTGCGACACAGATGGGTATAATAGACAGTGGGAGAAAGAGGAAGGGAAGATCGCACCTTCCTGGGCTGTGGGCTAAGGCAGAAGGAACCCCACTGGAGTCGGCGCAGAGGGGACCAGCAGGAGATTTGACAGTCAGAGCGACATGCGCAAAGATTCGGAAGCAGCCAAGAGTGCAGTCCTGTCGCTCTGTATTGGTTCTGCCACAGACCACTTGGATCATCACAAAAGCCTCATCCATGCCAGTTTCTTCTAAGGTGAGGAAGGTCAGCACATCCCTGCCGGAAAATACTTCCAATGACAGCCTTGGGATAAAGACAGAGGGCCCTGGCTGCAGCGCTGCAGGTCAAACCCAAAGAAGCACTTTGTTCTTTGCTGGTCACCAGCTCCTTCTGGCCACCCCAGGAGCCTGATCTCCCTCCCATGACACACCCAGTAGGAAACAGTGTGATTGGCAGGATTTGTGTCATTCTTAGTCGCCAACTTTGTACTGATGATAAATTTCTAAACATTATCCACTTGGAAGCTCAATGTAACATCTGAGTGGTAAACTGGATCACTTAACTGAAAATAAAATTGATTATTTACTTTAAAGTACATAATCCTAATTTTTTGCCAATGAAGAAACAAGCAAAGAGTAAGAAAAACTGACCAGCCCTCTTATCTCTAAGGAGATCCAATGTCCTTATGGGGCATTTAGGAGGTGAATTCAGTACAGTTAGCAGGTGTTCAGGCTTCCTGAACTTTAAGAGGTGTTCTTTAGATATTGGAAGTCATTGATTCAAGCTAATTTTTTTTCCTGCCCTCAAATTTTGAATTTAATAAATTTTTATTGTAATCAAATTATTTCAATCTTGCAAATAAGTGCCAAATATGTGCCAAGTCTTAAAGATGACTTTTTCAAAGTCCACTTCAAATATTAGGCATTAATTCAAAACTGCTCTGAGATAGAAGAGCAAAAATAAAAAAAGAAATAATTTTTCTCCAGAATTTAAAAAGGACACAGTTCTTGAACAAACTCATCATCACCTTTTAACATATAATATCAAGCCCTATCAGATTCTGTCATCATTAATGCCAGTGACCTTGCAGAAGGAATCAGATAAACCACGACAGGAAGATGCTCCTACAGGATCATCTGCAAGTAATTTGGACTCCAGGAAGGCTTGGGATCTTGATTTACACTGCACCAAACAAATTCTGTGAGGACAAATGCCGAATTCGTACACAGAGCGAAAGCCTGTGACCATTTAGCCTCTCCCACCCTGTTATTATAGGAATTTCTCTGGTGAAAGTGTGACTGTAGCTCTCTGGATTTTCTCAGAATTGAAGATGACAAAAATAGCCTTTAATTAACCACAAAGTAGGATAATGGCTTTTCTTAACCTCCAGGCAATTGCCTTGTGCTGGCCTGACATGTGTACCTTCAAGGTCATTCCGCAATCTTTCAGGACAGTCATTTATTTACTGCCACTTAAAAAGTTTTCCATGCCCAAGTAGGAAGGGTGGAGTCCTGGGTGTGAGAGGTAAGGGGCCTGGCTCCTGAGAGCTAGCAGATTCATCCAAAGGTCCTGACCCATGTGAAGCGTGTCCTGGCCTGTAAACACGTCAGAATGACATTAGCCGTGTATTTACAAAGTATGCCCTGAGTGCGTCCATTATGCCTGGTCTAATGGAACTGCAATCCTCTAAGTGCTTTTTAAGTTGTGTAGACAGCACAGCCAATATCCCTTCTGGGTACTCAGATGTTCCACCATAAATAGCAAGCCAGGCCCCCCAGGGTGATCCTGAGCTGCTCTGAGATCTACTGAGAAAGGGGGCAAGAGTCCAGCTCATCTTCTATCACCATCCTGCTCATTTTTATGAGCCTCTGCTACCCTTACTCATTCAATCTTCTTAAACTGGAGAACGGAGAGAAAAGTAATGACATCGTCCTTCCAGGTGACCTCCATCCGTTGACTGTCTCCTGTCTCTCAACTGTGCTAATTACCTCATTTGCCCACTCTCGTCATATCTACCACTTACCCCTATCCCAGCGAGTTAAGTACTTGTTACTACTACAATCATAGAAACCTGAGAATTAAGGAGATGAAATAATAGACTCAAGGTTACAGAGCTAGTAGGTGCTGGAACTTGAACCAGGTCCTTCTAAAGTTCAAGCTACTCTTTCTTTCCTCTGGAACTCTGTAGCATTTTAGTTTTATATCTCGCAGACCCCTAAAGCTCAGAAGAATCAATAGAATCATGTCATCCTCACTTTACAAGGAGGATTTTAACTAGCTAAGGTTAACTAGCTTATGGTTAGCAAAGTCTGACTCAATTCAGGACTCCTGTCCCAGGACTTGTCTACACCCCAGCAAACTCTCGCCTGATTTCATTAAAAGAAAAGATTTAAAGACTTAAGGTCAGCTGAGGTATGTCTAAATGAATATCAAAGCTATCAAAATGTGATTGTAGGATAATCTTAATTCATCAAAAGACAAAAATTACGTTTGCTATTTATTTTCCTTAGCTATTCATATGTCACACAGTCAGTCATTTTGAACATTTTCCCTTTCTTGTGACAAGTCAATTATCTAACCAAGATTCTCCATCTTCATTAAAATCAGCAGGGTTTCCTGTAAGTGATAATGGACTTGATGTTTTTCTAAGTTTATGTGCATGCATAGGTATGTTTATCTATCCATATATAGTATTTTCAGATCTAGAATGGAAAATCAATCAATACTGTCAAACACAATGCCTTTAAATTTAGGCACAAAGAGTGATCCGTAAGTATTCTCAATGGGTATATGTGGCATAAATAAATTACTTGCTGGGCACCCCCTCTGATTAAAAATAGAATTCTAGTTTGTAAAACTAACTTACATTCAGTCACTGGGCTTTTAGTTATGATGGATAATGCATTAATCGTATGATGGAAAATGCTATCCTCAGGTGTCAATATGTGCTAGAAAACAAAATGTCTTCAAAAACTGGAAAGAGATAAACTTTCTAGGAAAAAAAAAAGGTATGCAGATATCCTTGAGAACTACTGGGAGGTTCAAAAAAACATCACAGCATATTCAGGAAGAAAAGGAAGGAAGTAATCCATTTTATCAATATAAAGTCAAATAGGTGAATGGACTGGATTCCACTGTGTTAGCAGTGAAATGTGAGGATAAGAGAAATCCATTGTCACCTACCTCTCCCAGAAGACGCTGGAGAATGCAGACTTAGAACTCGATACTATTTCAGGAAGCTGAAATAAGCTTTCCAGCCCATAGGAATATATATACCTCCTGTGGTTTTTTTTGGATTATCTTTTTCTTTTAACTTTGTACAGAAACACAATCTCAGTGCCCTGAAAAGTTCTATGAGAACCCAAATTTCATAGCTACTGGATAAATCTAACATGGAGCCTTAGATCTTAGGTCATACTAATACTATCGCTACGCTCCAACAGGAAAGATAAAGATGGTTTATATCCAAGTCTGACACCACAACAAACCACATATGGTTTCCTAGTGGCAATTCCTAAAGCAAGTACCACCACAATGCAATCAGAGAAGCACTGTTTATTAATGAATGCTTTTATTACTGTTTTCTCTTGTGGCCGGTCAATTTTTTTAAAGTAGCATGAAAATAAATTAGCTGAAGATATGTGGTCTTCCTTTCATAAATAATAGTCCACAAAAGGTTTAATGTCTATCTGTCAAATCAGGCTGGATCATTCAAGTCTCTCCCCACTGATGGAGCTACCTCCACCCAGCGGAGAAGATTGCCATTGTAGTGAAAATGCTCAAGGAATGTGCTCGGTGGGATAGCAGATCATCTGCTCAGACAAGGCACAGAACAAGTAGCAGCAGACTAAAAACTGAAATGGAACTTGCCCCATCACACGAAGCACAATATGTGTCAATCAGACACTGTGGGGCTCAATAAATAGCATTCACAGGATGCAGAGTGCTCACTGGGCAGAGAAGGGGGCAGGCTGTGGATTGGATGGTGGCCATGTCACTGGTGTGCCATCAGTGATGCTCATTCATTTTTTCACACATATTAAGGCCCCTGGAAAATGTCTAGACCCAGGAAACACCCAAAAAGCACACTGCAAAGCCCTTACCAAGCTCCCTTTTACCCTTTGGAGTATATCTTTGTGACTCCAACCACATCAAACTCTCTCATCCCAACCCTCAAAATCGCCCCGGACCTGACCTGCTTACATGCAAGTCACCTTTCACTGCTCTGCTCTACTCATTGTCCTTATGCATGTGTGGTTATCGGTTGTCTCCTGGTCACCCATGTGCATCCATGGCAGCTTCAGATAACAGCCTCCAGTTTTCCTTGGAGCAAGCCATGCTAATGCTTGCAGGGCTCATGGAGGGTTTTGGCCTGAGAAATAGGAAAGAGGTGTTGACATTCTACCAAGCGGGAGCCCTGAAGGAACGATCCACCAGGAGTCTGAGGATAGCCAAGTCCAGAAATACTGAGATCCAGTGGCTTATTTTGAGTCTTTAATCCAATAATACCTGAAAACGGCCTGAAACTTGAACTCTCCAGTTTTATGAGGCTGCAAATTCCTACTCTTTTTTTTTTTTTGCCTAAGCCACTTTGAGTTTGAGTTTTCTTTAGTTGGAACTAAAAAGAATCTGATATAAGTGTGTCATATTTTCTCAGCCATCTTCACTTTCTCAGAGACAGAACTAAGCTCCTAACATGATACAAAGTACACAGTAGTCACTCAAAAATGTGTTGCTTCAACTATCTTTTGGATTGTTCTATTCCACTTGATACTGCAACTAGAATGGCATAAATTCATGACTCCTATGGTAAAACCTACTCTGTGGTTTCAGCAAGCCTGGCATTGCCCATGTAAGGCACTGTGTTCTGAATTTTCCACCTCTTACCTACAACTGGGCACCCTTACCTAATTACATGGTTATTTAGACTTTATAGTCCAAATCAAGATTGACACAAACAAAAGATCATATTTCTATTTTGAATTCACCTAATATTTTCTTAATATGTAATAGCAGTCAAAACTTCTCAGCCTCAACATAAAGACACATAGGGATTTTCTGTAAAATTATGGCCATATTGTGGCCACTTCTTCCCATAGGCGGAACAGTTGTATATATAAATCTCATTAATTTCCCCAGGTAACTTGTTTTCTGCCCAGTACAATAACACATTTTCTTCACTAGGACAACTCAATGTGCATATACTCTTTCTACAATTATAAATTATATAAAAATGTGTGTACATATATATATATAAAACACACTCATGCAAAAAAGTATACATTTTTTAAGAAAGGAAAAACTGTATTAAAATTGTAATAATATATAGCAATAATATCTTATATATTATATCTTATATCTCTTATAATTTCAGAAGTCAAACTTGAGTATCAAAATTTTCATACAGATTTTTCCTTTCTTAAAATGTCTATTTTGGAGGAGCACCCTCTGTATACAGGGTGTGTGTGTGTGTGTGTGTGTGTGTGTGTGTGTAGATGGTAGATGGCCACGGAGATGACCACATGGTCACCTTAATTGCAAAAGCAACCCCTTCACTTTGCCCACATTCATAGCCCAGGCTGCACTGTGGATTGTTTTTAAGTTCCTCTAAAGCCATGGTCCTTCACTGAATATATTCACCTTGGCCCACTGTGCAAAATTTTGACACCTCAGGTTTTTTGTTCACACATCCAGGATCCACTGGTGACCACTGTTTTCGGCAGTGTTTTCAGAGCCAAGGCCATAGTGCTGAATAAAATAGCCAAGGTCTCAGCCCTCATAGAGTTTATATTCCAACAAAGGTCATGGGCAATAAATAAGCAAGTAAATGATTAAGATTATTTCAGATAATGGTAAATACAAAATATCTTAAGGGAAATAAAATAGAGTGACTGAGGTGCGGGGAATTTTCACTAACTCATTAGTTTTGTGAGCTAATAGCCAATGTGCTGTTGGCTCCCACCCCAAAATTCTCTATACGTGTGGGGTCTTGGTTGTCTTTTCTTTGACTCCAATGTTAGATGACCTTTCTCAGTTCAGGATGAAGAGGGCAGGGTAATGTTCATTTCACTGGAAATTTCCAGTTCTGTCCTTTTTCTTTTTCTTTCTACACCTTCCTTCCATGGGGACAGTCCCTTTTCCTTTCTTTGGAGGACTTCTCAGGGAGCTCTCACAACTGTTTCCAGGATAATAATGCACTATAGACTTGTTGCCCTAATTTTATAAATTCACATTGTTCCCAGCACTCAGCTTTTCCACATATGAGCAGTAGATTTACCAGTTGGTAGCCAGAGTCTAAAGACCTCACATCTACTCAGCTGCTCAAAAGAACAGAGTCCCTAAGGTTCCCTGTATATCACTTCTACTGGCGGCAGCCACAGCTGTGGTGCGAGGAGCTCACCCCTCCTGATGGCTCTCTTCAGACAGGACTCCAGGGCTGGGCAATCTAGAGCACCAGTGCCCTCTCATGGACAAGCTAGGAAGCATCTTCCAGGGAGCACGCACACCCAGCTCTCTCTAGGAGATCTAAACAACACAGAGCACCTCTCCACCACTGTCCTCCTCTCTAGATCAGGAAGATCTCTGTCATGTCAGGACACACTGACTCTGACCACTCCCTTCATTTCTCTCCAAAACAAATCTGTCTCTGCTGCTGTCTCACTTCTGATACCATCATCTTTAAGAATCATTTCTTGAGGTTTCCATCCCAACCAAACATATATCGTCTTAGGACAATTCACATTGAGAAGTTGTGCATCATCTACCAGTTAGTAAGAATGAGTTTATGCAGTTCTTTGTTAATAGAAAACTTTGACCTAAGGCAAAAAGAAGGATTTTGGAGGCACTGAGCTACTCACAGTACTGGGAATTATTCAGGAAGGGAGGGTCTTCTCTAAAGACAAATGTGACTTAGTATATTCATGTATATTAGCTTAATTAATGTTCCAAATGACTCAAAGATGCCCAGACTAGTCTCCTGATAGATTTTACAAGTGAAAAAATCAAGTCTGACCCCACAGAACCTAGCTTAGTATGAAGTTCAATAGCTTAGTCCCTTTTTTACTCTGCTGTTTCATATAGCACAAAAGATAATGTAAGAGGAAATCTGAAAAAAATGAGGTCATTGTCTTTTAGCACCCACTGATGCAGAAATGCATTATGGGAAAAGCAGAATAGAGAGAAAAATATAGCCAAACACTAATATGTCTTGAGTTTGAAATCATTCTGGTTCTTCACACAAGACCTCTTCTCAACTCAATTATTTCAGAAAAATTATTGTTTCTAATTAACAGAAGACATCTATCGCAGGAATCATCATATTTTTCTGTAAGTGAAAGTTTACAGAGATTTTTCTTAAGAGGTGTGTTTGCTAATGTAAGTTATCAAAATTAGTTAGCCTTTAACCCCATTGTGAAACAGATAGCCATCTCATTGATATGGCAGTTAATGCCTTTCATGCAATCTTGAAAACTGGAGCTAGAGGAATCCAGTATCTCCGTGTAAAATCAAGACTCCAAGGTCACAGGAGGGACAGAGGCCATGTCACACTAACTACATGTTATTGTTAACATTATTATCATTATCCTCAGTATTATTGGGGGCCGTGGTTATAATACATTGGTAGCAGGAGATCATTAATGAACTTACTTACATAAGACCAGGATTATTGAACTTTAGGACAAGATAAGAAAGGCCACTGGGGGATTTTCTCCCCATACTGCTTGGAAGGTGTGCTTTTTCTCCTTGAAGAGTGAGAGCATGAGAATTCAGCTATTTATTCCCATAAACATACTGACTGTTTGGCAGGGGAAGCTTGCTTGGAAGTGTCCCAGGAGCTACAGGAGCCAATTTAAGATCAGAAAGTATAGTAGAAAATCTACCTTCCAGATAATTTATAGACTAAAATCTAAGAAATGTATCTTATTCTTGAGGATATTATTTTGAAAGGCAATATTTTCCTTCAGAAAAATCTCATAGAACCCCTCATAATATTGTTGTAGGGATAAATAACCAGGAGTTTTCGGGGTGAAGCCCTCCAAGGTCACACAGCTAATAAGTGATGAGTGAGCACCTCAATACAGGTCTCTGGCCCTAGTTCCTCATTACTATATGCTGTAGCCACAGGTAGAGCAGCTGGAGTTGGCAAGTACCATGGACTTATCCAATTCTTGTTTGTTGCTTACAAGTACTTTTCGTGCTTCGCTATAGGTCATTTTAATGCATAGGCCATAGTAAAACTCTTTCTGCTCTAGTATCTTATACTCTACAGTTGTCATCGTCTGGGATAACGTGGAGATGTGGTATCATAACATGACCTCTGGCCATGCATCCCAGTTAAAAGTCAGGTCAGTTTCAATTAGCACAAAACCAAGTTCCAAGTCAGTCTTGACTGCTGCCAATATGAGTTTATGTGTTAGTTAATTCTTCCTCAAAGAAAAAAATAAGTTTCATAAGGCTCTAACTTCCACCCCAAATAAATCAGAGATTTTAAAAACATTCAACATAAGAACCCAAGCCTCCAGTCCCGTTTACCTACCTTGTCACAGGAAGCTCACCATCAAGGGATTTTATCTCATTCCAGTGAACTGGCTTGCTTCCCTCTGTGGGAGAAAATGCACCCGGAGACTTCAAGATGGCAACAGAGATAAAGTTCCTCTCTACTCCTCAGGTGCTGGGAACACACAAGAAACAAAACAGATTAAGGTCTTTTGCTCAGGAGTTTACACTACCTGTAGATAATATTTGCTATATACTGTAAAGAACGCCATTGTCAGTTCTATTAAAGTTTGGGGTTTTTAATAAATAAATCCAAGTCCAGCTCTATGTTACGATTAGGGACTTCATTTCTGATCTCAAGTGGAAAAAGCTTTCAGTTTCTAGGTTGTGCTGGGAGACTACCTGGTTAAAGATGGCATAGCACAGCTGTATGAAATTTAATGTTTTTCTATGCAAATTTGACCTACATTCCTCTATTGACTGGCCATATCTAAACTCCCCTCTTTCCTCTTTTTTCTTCTGACTGCTCTCCTATTTCCCATTTCTCTCAGGCTTAATTAAGTAAAAGAAAGAACATGGAACTGATATCTGTCAGGGGTTTTATATTATAATTCTGGAGAAGGTGGTAGTGGGAAAGGAGTCTGTCTTACTCTATCCATCCAGTAGGACCATAGTTAACTGAGACATGATTTGGAGGATTTCCTCTTATTTCAAAAAGGAAATATAAGGAAATATGTACTCAAACATGTATTTACTATCTCAACAAAAAGCACAGTATTTCCTCTGAAGCTGCCTGCCAAGCCTCAGAAAATTTCAGGGTCAACAATTATCATCTCTCAATCTGGCACTTTGCCATCTATGAATATGTTGACCTTGAAAATTGGACTAAATCATTCCCAACAGATGTTAATTTGATTGCTCAGTTCTGACCTCTCCTAAGGTCTGGTTTTTGTCTTCATCACTATATTAAGATGGTGATAACCTCCCTAAAGCCATAAAAACGTCCTGATAAGACTTATCACTCCTAAATTTGAAATTCAACAGATAACCAAAGTGTATTATGGTAAACTTTTAACCTGCTCCTTAAGATTTACATCCACCAAGACAGAAACAAGAGTTGGTGCTTTTTGTCTCATAAAAGACCTCTCTCTCATTTGTTTCTATTAATGATCACCACTTTAAAAGTAATATAACCTACTCTATCCACTTTGAATTTATTCTGTTGTCAACTTCTGGCAAGAACAAGGACCATTATCATCAGGAAATTAATGAAACTCCTTCCCTTAGAAAACTTTGGACTGGGAAAACAAAACTTTTGTTTTGATATTTCATTATCAGTAGACATGATGCGATATCAAAAATAGTGAGCCTATTGGCTACCTTTAAACAAGTCCTTCAGATTTCAGTGTTAGAAACAATGACTATGTCTTCCTGCAGCTAAAGATACAGAAGCCCTGGGGGATAAAAGTGCTTCTTACTGTGGTGTTACAGTGGGAAGAACAGGGCTTGGAAGTGAAACAGAACTGGGCTCAAATCTTAGCTCCACAATTTACCAGCTAGGTTTTCTTAGGCAAATTACTAGACAGAGCTGATCTAAATCCTACTGGGTTAGATGGGGATAATACCCACATTGGCTATTAGGACTCAAAAGAAAACCCTTCATTCAAATATACATATCCCAAAGAGACACTGAAACCCATAGTCCTCATTCTCATGCTTTCTTGTCAACCATGTCTCACACTCTAACTAATGGGCTATTATACTAATGACATATTTTCTGTTGTCTTAAAAGCTTCTTAACCTGAGGTAGAGATAACATTCACTAGATTCTTTCAGAATGACAAAAACATGAGCTTAAGGTAAGGTAAGAATGTTAAATAAGCACTAAACTATTAAGATGCTCTGAGAATGGGTAAATTATCTAATATGTCAGAAGAGCTTGAAACAGATGGGTTAGAGTCAAGGATTTCATCGAGGTAGTGAGGAGTAAGGTCTGTCTATATCCCAGAAGGGAAGATGGGAGCAAGATCTGCAAGGTCCTAGATGTCACTGACTGTTTTAATCTAAACAGCTCTTGGGCTAGGCCTTTGGCGGCTTCATGTCTGCCAGCACCTGCATTTTTCTCCGCAGTATAGCCAGAGGTTTCTTGGGGAAAAAACACTCCCCAAAAGGAAAAAACATCAGGATCATATACAGAGATGTCTGAGTGGAACTTCACCTCTCCCTCTCGCTCACTGTTTGCTGATGCCTGAGATTCTTTTATTATTATTACTATTATTAAATCATAGCTGTGTACATTAATACAAACATGGGATACAATATGCTGGTTTTATATATAATTTAGAATATTTTCATCAAACTGGTTAACATAGCCTTCACAGCATTTTCTTAGTTATTGTATTAAAACATTTATATTCTCCACTTAGTAAATTTCACATGTACCCTTGTAAGATGCACCTTAGGTGTGGTCCCACTGATTACGCACTCTCCTCCTATCCTCCACCCTCCCCTTCTTTCCCTCTCCCCTTTCCTCTTCTTCTTGGGCTATAATTGGGTTATAGCTTTCACATGAAAGTTATAAATTGGTTTCATAGTAGGGCTGAGTGCACTGGATACTTTTTCTTCCATTCTTGAGATACTTTGCTAAGAAGAATATGTTCCCACTCCATCCATGTAAACATGAAAGAGGTAAAGTCTCCATCTTTCTTTAAGGCTGCATAATATTCCATGGTGTACATATACCACAATTTATTAATCCATTTGTGGGTCGATGGGCACTTGGTCTTCTTCCATGACTTAGCAATTACGAATTGGGCTACAGTAAATGTTCTGGTACAAATATCTTTGTTATAATGTAATTTTTGGTCTTCTGGATATATACCTAGTAGAGGAATTGTAGGATTGAATGGCACGTCTATTTTTAGATTCCGAAGTGTACTCCAAACATCTTTCCAAAAGGAATGTATTAGTTTGCATTCACACCAGCAGTGTAGAAGTGTTCCCTTTTCTCCATATCCATGCTAGCATCTCTGGTTTTGGGATTTCTTGACGTTAAATGATATCTCAAAGTAGTTTTGATGTGCATTTCTCTGATGATTAAAGATGAAGAGCATTTTTTTCATATGTCTGTAGGCCCTGCACCTGCCTTTTCTTCAGAGAAGTTTCTCTTCAGGTCCCTTGCCCTCCCTGAGATGGGATCACTTGTTCCTTTCTTGCTAATATGTTTGAGTTCTCTGTGGATTCTGGTTATTAAACCTTTGTTGGAGATATAACCTGCAAATATTTTCTCCCATTCTGGGTGCTGTGTGCTTGTTTTACTTACTGTGTTCTTGGCTGTGCAGAAGCTTTTTAGTTTGATCAGGTCCCAATACTGTATTTTTGGTGTTGGTTCAATTTCCCAGGGGGTCCTCCTAATAAAATATTCACCCAGGCTGATTTCTTCAAGTGTTTTCCCTGCACTTTCTTCTAGTATTTTTATAGTTTCATGTCTTAAGTTTAAATCTTTTTTTTTTTTTTGAGACAGAGCCTCAAGCTGTCACCCTGGATAGAGTGCTGTGGCATTACAGCTTACAGCAACCTCCAGTTCCTGGGCTCAAGCGAGTCTCCTGCCTCTGCCTCCCAAGTAGCTGGGACTGGCCGTCTTTTGGTTGCAGCCATCATTGTTGTTTGGCGGGCCTGGGCTGGATTTGAACCCACCAGCTCAGGTGTACGTGGCTGGTACCTTAGCCCATTGAGCCACAGGTGCTGAGCCTTAAGTTTAAATCTTTGATCCAGTGAGAGTCTATCTTATTTAATGGTGAGAGGCGTGGGTCCAGTTTCAGTCTTCTACAGGTCACCAGCCAGTTCACCAAGCACCATTTGTTAAATAGGGAATCTTTTCCCCACTGAATGTTTTTAATGGGCTTATCAAAGATCAAGTAACAGTAAGTGGCTGGGTTCATCTCTTGGTTCTCTATTCTGTTCCATGCATCTACCTCTCTGTTTTTGTGCCAGTACTGTGCTGTCTTGATCACTATCAGTTTATAATATAGTCTGATATCTGGCAGTGTGATTCCTCCTGCTTTGTTTTTACTTCTGAGTAATGTCTTGGCTATTTGAGGTTTTTTCTGATTCCATATAAAATGAAGTATTATTTTTTTGAGATTGTTAAAGTATGACTTTTTTTTTTTTTTTGAGACAGTCTCACTCAGTCACCCTGGGGTTTAGGGTTGTGGCATCATAGCTCACAGCAACCTCAAATTCTTGGACTCAAGTAATCCTCTTATTCTCAGTCTTCTAAGTAGCTAGGACTTTAGGCACCTACCACAATGCCCATATACTTTTTCTATTTTCAGACTGGGGTTTTGCTTTGCTCAGGCTGGTGTTACTACGTTTTTTAAAAAGGAAAGGGGGTTCTAAGTTTTTATTAACAATCTTCCACTTGGAAATAGCTAAGCAGAATATAAAAGTAAAAAAATAAGAAAGAAGGAAATAAAAGGTAAATAGGCATAGGTATTTACAATTACAAAAGAGAAATTTGAAGTGATTGTATACATTTTAAGCAAAGTTATTTAAAATGTATATAACAGAGGAAGGTATTTATGAGTAGCTATTAGTTTTCTGTTTTGAAAGAACTACAGGAAATTTATTCTGGGTTTGCAAAATGATAATCAATATTTTGTTTCATAGGATTGTTCCATCATTTTAGTTTTCAGATAGAATAAGATCATGGGACACTGATACCTGAGAAGAGTCTTGGATTCAGCTTAGGATTCATCCAACGGCCAAACTTTCAGAAGCATGCATGCAGTGATAGACCAGTGGGATTCTGATGAAAGGTTTCCTATAGGGCCTTACACAAGAATACATTATGAGATCTTTAATTTATTGAAGAACCTAACAATTATCTATGAGTCTGACTCATTTGCTGGTTTTCAGTGGATGCTTCAGGCTCTCACATTCCATTAAAGGAACTTAAAATTGCAGATGGGTAGAAAAGGGATCTCAGAGCCTTGTCTCAAGCTGACCTGGCAGAGCAAGCATGGTATCTTTACTTAGACAAAATGCTTATCCAGAGTGGCTGAAGAAGCAGGTAAGAAGGAGGTGGGCATGGTTGGGCATCGCCTCTGGCTCAGTGAGTAGGCCCCATATACCAAAGGTGGCGGGTTCAAACCCGGCCCCAGCCAAACTGCAACAACAAAAAAATAGCTGGGCGTTGTGGTGGGCGCCTGTAATCCCAGCTGCTCGGGAGGCTGAGGCAAGAGAATCACCTAAGTTCAGGAGTCGGAGATTGCTATGAGCTGTGATGCCACGGGGCTCTACCAAGGGTGACAAAGTGAGACTCTGTCCCAAAAAAGAAAAAAAGGAGGCGGGCATGGTGGCAATGTGAAACCTCCCTCTCCGTTCCATGCCACTGCTGCCAATTTGTGCTTCAGGAGTGAAAGACATCATTATCGATTGGCATGGGTGTGAAGGATCAGAGAAGAAAAGGCAGCCCCGTGCTCTTAAATACCACTTAGAAGATTAAAAAGAGACTAAAAGCTACATGCTGTCACTGTAATTTCTCTCATTTTGTTTTCACCTAGAGGCATCTCTCCAAAGTGCAAGTCTGACCAAGTCTCTTGCGAAAGTCTCTCCCTGGCCTCTCACTGCCTTTTGGATCAAGGCTGGGTGTGACAGCGCGTATGACACAGGTGGCCCTGGCCAGCTCCTGGCCCTCCAGCTTCACCTGCTCCCATCACTCTGCTTCCTGTTGCTTTGCCTTTAAACTCTCCAGAGACACTGACTTCTAGTTTTATAGGACAGGATACTATTTCATGCCTCCATTACTTTGCACCTGTTGTTATCTTTGCTTCCAAGAAAGCCCTGTCCCTCTCATCCTCCTCTCCTTGTTCTGAAAGTCTTCCTAGTGACCACTAGTGTTGGTTTCTGCAAGGCCCTTTCTTTACCACTTGCGACCAGGGTTAAATGCTACCTCCTTCAAGCTATTCTTCGTCCTCACACATTTGTAGCATCAGATTATTGGCTAACTTTTTTCTTGCATGTTTTTTTGTTTTTCTTGAGACAGAGTCTCACTGTTGCCCAGGCTAAAGTACTGTGGTGTCAGCCTAGCTCACGACAATCTTTAACTTCTGGGTTCGAGTGATCCTCCTGCCTCGGCCTCCCAAACAGCTGAGACTACAGGTGCCTGCCATAATGCCTGGCTTATTTTTCTATTTTTATTGGGGACAGAATCTCCCTCTTGCTCAGCCTGGTCTCTTAACTCCTGGGCTCAAGCAATCCTCCTGCTTTGGCCTCCTAGAGCGTTAAGATTATAGTCATGAGCCATCACACTTGAATTATTGGTTCATTCTGTTTATGTTTCTTCTTCCCATTCATAAGCTTGTTGAGAGCAAGGCCCATCTTTTTGCTTATCTCTCTTTCCTTAACAACTAGATAGAGTCTGATACAGTATTTATTGAGAGAATGAATCCTAGATTTTAGGTTTAGCAATTATTCTCTACCAATAGCATTTCAATTTGTCCCATAGAAACACAGTTTTTAATAAATATCCATAGGCTGAACTCCCACCTCTACTGTAGGGCAAACTTTGTGAATAGTGATGTTCTTTCACTGGGGTGTAGTAGAAACCGCACCTATAATCCTAGCACTCTGGGAGGCTGAGGTGGGTGGATTGCTTTAGCTCAACCAGCCTGAGCAAGAGTGAGATCTCTCTCCATCTCTACTAAAAAAATAGAAAACTAGCTGAGTGTCATGGCAGTCACCTGTAGTCCCAGCTATTTGGGAGGCAGAGGCAAGAGGATTGCTGGAGCCTGAGAGTGAGGTTGCTGTGAACTATGATAATGTCACAGTCCTTTGCCTAGGGTGACAGAGTGAGACTCTGTCTCAAAAAAAAGAAAAAAATAGTGATGCTCTTTCTAGGTGCATAGTTTTGAGATCCAAACCAGGGTTGTGCACAATCATGTTAACTCCTGGTTTAGCTTTTTGCCTTATAACTTAGGTGTGATTATCTCTTTCAAATTCCTATTATATTTCTTTCTTTTTTTTTTTTTTTTGAGACAGAGTCTCAAGCTGTCCCCCTGGATAGAGTGTGGTGGCATCACAGCTCACAGCAACCTCCAATTCCTGGGCTCAAGTGAGTCTCCTGCCTCTGCCTCCCAAGTAGCTGGGACTACAGGCGCCCGCCACAACGCCCGGCTATTTTTTTTTTGGTTGCAGCTGTCATTGTTGATTGGCAGCCCGGGCTGGATTCGAACCCACCAGCTCAGGTGTACGTGGCTGGCGCCTTAGTCCAATAAGCCACAGGCGCCGAGCAAAATTCCTATTATATTTCTAGTGTCAATCTCTCAGACAGCTTACCCACAATTAGGCAAAGGGAATAAACACATCGAAGTCTAATTTAAACCCTCGTAGTCTCTTGGAGCTGTGGGTTAGATTAAGAGAGAAGTTATAGGACAGGGAAAGTTAGTAGCTTTTTTTTTTGACTCTGTTGCCTAGTCAAAAGTGCCTAGCTCACAGCAGCCTCAAATTCTGGGGCCCAAGTGATCCTTCTTCCTCAGCTTCCTGAATAGCTGGGACTACAGGCACCTGCCACAATGCCTGGCTCATTTTTCTATTTTTAGTAGAGACAGGGTCTTGCTCTTGCTCAGGCTGGTCTTGAATTCCTAAGCTCAAGGGGTCCTATCCCCTTTGCTTCCCAGAGTGTAGAGATTATAGGCGTGAGCCACCTCGCCTGGCTGAGTAGAACCTTTTTACTGTACTACGTGGTAACACAGAAACAAAAAAATTCCTAGATTAGAAAAATCATAGATCTCATCGTTGCTGCCACATTCTCCATCAACATAGGTCTTTGGGTACCTGCTAGTTCATGTCCCAGTTTGGTATGAAGTTCTCTTTCCTCATTCTTGAACTCATGCACACATAAA
This sequence comes from Arctocebus calabarensis, assembly GCA_963573935.1. Lineage (NCBI taxonomy): Eukaryota > Metazoa > Chordata > Mammalia > Primates > Lorisidae > Arctocebus > Arctocebus calabarensis. The sequence continues at coordinate 49,826 of CAUYON010097207.1, forward strand.
TCCTTCTTTGGAAATGGAAATAGAGGAGTGGATTGCTTCTCAGTACCCCCTAGAGACTTCACAACACCAGCAGTGACTCACTCACTCCATGTGGCATCGAGCCTCTCTGTTTGACTAATCTCTCTTCTGAGATGTACAAGTGACTAATACACGGGAAAGTTCCCTGGAGAAAGTAACTTGGCTGCCTATGGTTTCTTGAGTCTGTCTGCGTGATGGATCACTGTGCTTTTCTTTTTCTTTCTTTCTCCCCCCCGCCCCCCCGTTGCAGTTTGGTCGGGGCCGGGTTCGAACCCGCCACCTTTGGTATATGGGGCCAGTGCCCTACCAGCTGAGCCACAGTCACCACCCCGCTGTGCTTTTCATTTGGATCATTCATTAATTCAAAGATGGCTTAAAAGTAGCCCCAGAGTTGAGGTTCGATCTTCTCCCACAAAGTTTAAACAGGAAGCTTTTCACCTTTAAACAAATGTACGAATCAGGAATATGTCTACAATGACACAGAAGTCTCTAATGCAGTAAATGAAGTCCGCAGGACCTAGAACATGGCTCCTGGATGGAGCAGGGTCTTTTGTGATCTGCAATTGGTATTTTCTCCTTCCTCCTCTCCTGTGTGTTCTGCCCTAGTGCTGTTCCCTGCCGGCCCCGCCTGGAATAGTATTTCTCAGTGCGAGCCTCATATCTACTTTAAAAACACTGGCAAAATGAATTGTCCTTCACCCTCACAGAACTCAAAGATGAGTCCTCCAAAAAATGGTAGAGAGTGGTGTAGGGTTCTAGGTCATTACTCCTAAGGTAGCCGGTCTGTGTATGTGTACACACACACACACAGCCTGCACACACACTGGCACTTAAATCCATGACTTCATCCCGATCCTCTGGGTTTGACCCACAGAGTTTTTTCTTGCTGCCCCTCCTCTTCCCTAATTTGAAACTCCTCTCTCTCACAGTGAGAAACCTTTCTTTATCCACAGCAGAGTGACTTCCCTTTAATCCTAGCGAGCACATAAAAGTTTCGAAACTACTAATTCGTACCCATGAGACACAGATTTACTTGGTGTAATATGAATGTATAGTTCTTCTGTCTTTAGCCTTCTAGTGTATACACAAAATTCTCCTTCCCAACTCGGATTAATTCTTCTCTTCCCCGCCCTCTTCGGTGGTTTTATGATTCATCTGTGATACGGTGAGGTCCCTTTGTTACTCTTTGTACCCCATTTTGCTCCCAGGCTTGGTGGGATTGGGATTATAATCGAGCTGAGCCTGATTGATGGGCAAACTCCTGGATTATTAAAGAAAATAAATGGCCTAGGTTGACCTTATCTCTTCTACTTTCAGTTAACTAGGAGTGAAGTTGCTCTCTGACAACCTGAAATCCACAGCTTTTACTTTTTTTTTCTTCTCTCCTCCCTACCTCTCATTTCCTGGTCTCATTTTCACAAGACTATCCAATTAAGAGAAAAACTGGTTTTAATACTCCTCCCTAATCCTTTTAATTTGGGAGGAGATTGTAATGAACAGTCAAAAGGGTGAAGATAGGTAGAGTGTGGGTGGAAGAAAACAGCCAGGGCAGTAAGTTGTAAAATGGATAAAAGAGAATTCCGTAGCATTGATGGTCAGCGATAGTCTTATTAATTTCGCACCAGTACAATTAAGAAGAAGCAAGTCCTTCTCTACCTCTGACCTGGGTTGTTTGGTGGGGCCTGATTACACACCCAGATGCCACTGAGATTAGCAAGGTCTTGGCTAACTTTCCCCAGAAAGTTTAGCTCCTAATCCTGTGTCTGCTCGCTCCTTAGTGCGTTTCATTCATTTATTCAATCAGTCATCTCTTCACAGACACAGACTTGAGTCCTTATTCTGCATAAGGAACTCTGCAGGAGACAGACATTTTCTGAGCTCTCCCCACCCCCCACCCCCGTCCATTCCAACTGTCTGTTTTGAGACCATTCCCAGCAGTTGATGCAACTACAAAATATTCGGGAACTAAGTAAATAGAATTCATGGAATTATGCTCAGAACCAGCTACACAAGGAGAAAAAGTAACTGTTTTGACAATCTCCTGCCACAGCCTCCACTATCATTTAGACTTCTGGGCAAGGGCTAACCACCCTCAGGACTGCCTCAGAGCTCTTCCCTGAAGCGGTTCCAACAGCCCAGCCCAGGCATGTAGTTGAATCAGTGTAAACAGGGTTCCCCAATTAATTCAGGGAACAGCAGTGTGCCAGTGCTGGGAAACCAGAGTGATTCATCAGGCAGGTCACAACAAGGCCGATTCAAATTCTAAAATGTTTGTTTCACCTGAATGATATTTATTAGCATAGTACACAGAGCTACAAAACAATCATGTCAAATACTGCAAAAACAATAAAGATTTCCAAATTCCCCAAGGTAGAAGGAAGGGAGAGGTTATTACAAACACCTGCATCAGGTATGGAAGGTGGTGTTGAAGAGGGTTAAGTCTCAAACTTTATAACACAAATTTGATGACTTCGTTTGTGAGAGACACGGCTGACTGAAAGAAAGATGTGTAGCCTTGTGGAACATGTTTTAGGGTTTGGCTTATGGTCTATAGGGGAGGATAAGGTGGTTTCCTTAAAGGAAAAGGCATGAGTAATATCTCTCTCTTTCTCTCTCTCTCTCTCTCTGTTTTATCCGGGAGCCAGGGACAGACGTGAACATACTTAATTGTGTGAGGACTGGACAGTAAATCTGATACTTCTTTTTCTCAAGTAATAAGAATTGCATCTTCTCTAGTTTTGCTGAAAATCTTATTTTATTTCCATATATTTAACAATTAAAGTTAGTATTTCAAGTAGAAATGCTATTTGTTTTTCCTCAGGGGTTTACATTAAAAAAAAAAAAGTTGGCTCCCTGATTCTGCTCTACCCAGTGGCCTCAAAAGATTAGGAGGAAAGGTGTTTCCAAATGTCCAGACTTAATCTGCGCGTCATCTGAATTATGCAAGGGCCTCAGTTTTGTGCATTCAGGTCAACTCTCCGTTGGGGAAGAGCTCACATAAGGTTGTTGGTATTTCCTGCCCCTATCAGGCCAAAACTATTGTAATAACACTGTTTCTGGCTGAACTCAGGTAACTTTGCTTCAAGTCCAGGCCAGAATCAGGAAATGAAGAGGCGTGGGGGAAAAGGAAAACTACTAGGGTGGAGGTTTGGGGATGCAGAAGGGAAAATTTCTAAAACTTTGGCATCAAAATGTTCAACATGGATAAGTCATTGGGAAAAAAAATGACATACACCTAATGGAAATTACCACTGTCAGATTCTCCACTATAACTTTTGGTTCTTACATTGTGTAAATGGTCTGGGTAGATCTGAAAGGCTGCAAGGTTCATCAGAGTAGGAGGTAGAACGTTTAGTTTTTGTTTTTTTTTTTTTTTTAGACAGAGCCTCAAGCTGTCACCCTGAATAGAGTGCTATGACATTACAGCTCACGGCAACCTCCAATTCCTGGGCTCAAGCAAGTCACTTGCCTCCACCTCCCAAGTAGCTGGGACTACAGGTGCCCAGACATTTTTTTTGGTTGCAGCCATCATTGTTGTTTGGCAGGCCCAGGCTAGATTTGAACCCACCAGCTCAGGTGTACGTGGCTGGCGCCTTAGCCCGTTGAGCCACAGGCTCTGAGCCTCTTTTTTTTTTTTTTGAGACAGAGCCTCAAGCTGTCACCCTGGATGGAGTGTTGTGGCATCACAGCTCACAGCAACCTCCAAATCCTAGGCTCAAGTGAGTCTGTTGTCTCCGCCTCCCAAGCAGCTGGGACTACAGGCACTCACCACAATACCAGGCCATTTTTTGGTTGCAGCCGTCATTGTTGTTTGGCGGGCCTGGGCTGGATTTGAACCCACCAGCTCAGGTGTACGTGGCTGGGGCCTTAGCCCGTTGAGCCACAGGTGCTGAGCCACATTTAGTTTCTTTACAAGTATTTTGAGGGCTTAGTGATAATCTTCTTTAAGAAAAACAATATAGGCTCTGCTCCTGTAGTTCAAGTGGCTAAGGTGTCAGCCACATATACCTGAGCTGGTGGGTTCGAATCTAGCCTGGGCCTGCCAAACAACACAAACAACGTGATGGCTGCAACCAAAAATAGCCGGGCGTTGTGTCAGGTGCCTGTAGTCCCAGCTACTTGGGAGGCAAAGGCAGGAGACTTGCTTGAGCCCAGGAATTGGAGGTTGCTATGAGCTGTGATGCCATGGTACTCTACCCAGGGCGATAGCTTGAAGCTCTGTTTCAAAAAAAAAAAAAAGAAAAAAGAAAGAGGAAAAACAATATCAAGTCAGGCATGTTGGCTCACACCTATACTTCTAGCATTCCAAGGGACCAAGGTGAGTGGATCCCTTGAGCTCAGGAGTTTGAGACTAGCCTGAGCAAGAATGAGACCCCATCTCTATGTAAAATGGAAAAATTAGCTGGACGGGATGGTGGGTGCCTATAGTCCCAGACACTTGAGAGGCTGAGGCAGGAGGATCGCTTAAACCCAGGAGTCTGAGGTTGCTGTGAGCTACACTGATGCCATGCCACTCTAGCCTGAGCAACAGAGTGAGACTGCACTTCAAAAAGAAAAAAAGGAACACAGGGCTCAGGGAGTGATGCAATGGGGCTCCTCAGGGCAGTGGGAGCCAAGGCCTTTTGGTTCTGTGGCACCTGGTAGTCGGATCTCTTCTGCTTCTATCTCTACTGCTTTGCAGGGCCAGCTGTGGAAGTGGAAAAGACTGGGGCTGCACCAGCACAGTCCCCAGGAGGCTCTAGGTCATAGAAGGGAAGTGGTTACTGTTTTGCTGGCCGCTGGTCCATCCTCATGGTGGACGTGAGAATGATGTGATTGATAACAAGGATGACCTGGATGATGTCGCTGGAGAGTAGACAACGCCACACCAGATACCAGCATTCCTCCTCCATCTCCAAAGGTCACTTACAAAGTTCCAATTCCAACAGAGAAAGTACATTTTACTGATTCCTTTGACAGAGGGATTTTGTCAGGATGGACTTTACCCAAAGCCTAGAAAGAGGCCCGATGTGGTGGCGCATATCTGTAATCCCACCACCCTGGGAGGGGAAGGCAGGAGGAGTACTTGGGCTCAGGAGTCTGAGACTAGCCTGAGCAAGAATAAGACCCTCATCTTTACTAAAAATAGAACAATTAGCCAGCTGTTGTGGCGGGCACCTGGAGTCCCAGCTACTCAGAAAACGGAGTCCGCAGGATCACTTGAACCCAGGAATTTGAAGTTGCTGGCAGCTAGGCTGATGCCATGACATCCCAGCCTGGGGCAACAGAGTGAGACTCTTTCTCAACAAAAGAGAAACCCCCCCCAAACCTAGAAAGAACACAATGATGATGAAATTGCCAAATATAATGGAAAGCAGGAGGCAGATGAGATAAGGAATCAAAAGTTCCAGGTGAGACCCTTCTATAGTTTATAAGCCTCATGATTGGGTTTTCACGCGCAGGCGTGAGATGTACCGCCCACAACTCTTGTTATGACGTCAGTACATTACCCATCTGACATGAAAAAAAAAAAAAAACAACCTTCCAGGTGATAAAACACTTGTAATGATGTCTCAGACCAAGCATCATGTCATTTCCACTACACTGAACAAGCCCTTCCTATTTGACACTAGGCTTCTCATTGTTCTCTTGGAGGCTAATTTCCAAACTAGAATAGAATGTGGTGATTCCTAGGTGGAACTGCTTTCTAAAATACTCAGCCTGGATCAGTTCTATGACAAGACCCCTTAGACAATTAGGTTTGGTCCCAATAAAAGAGGAGAAGATTATAAATTGCCCTTCAGCTTCCACCACAGAAACCCTGAAGAAAAGCATGTTAAGAGGCCAGATACAGATCTAAAAACCTATTTTACCACCAAGAAAACATATCTTTACACATTAATTTTGAAACCACATAATAGTTTGGAAGTATTAGTTGACTGGTCTATTGCGAACAGGGGAAATGGGCTAAATGGCGGGACTCCTGCTGTAAATCCTTCACGAGAAATTGAGAACCCAGAAGACCAGAAGCCTGGGGACAGGATGAAAGCTCAATGCTGTCCGGCCAGATGGCTGGGATGAAGATGCTCCTGCTGAGACTCCAGATGAAGAGGCCATAAACCTGAAGTCTGGTTACATGATCCGAAATGCAGGCCTGATCCAGATGCAGAGAAGCCAGAGGCCTGGGACGAAGACACGCATGGAGAATGGCAGGGGCCTCAGAGGGCCAGTTCAAGACGTAAGTCAGCTCCTGGGTGTGGTGCGTGGCAGTGACTTACGGTCAACAACCCCAATTATCAGGGCAAATGGAAGCCTCCTGTGATGGACCCTCACTGCCAGGGAATTTCCGAAAACCAAAGAGAATACCAAATCCACATTTCTTTGAAGATCTTGAACCTTTCAGAATGATTCTTTTTAGTGCTATTGGTTTAAAGTTGTGGCCCATGACCTCTGACCTCTTTTTGGACAACTTTATCATCTGTGCCTATAGAAGAGTAGTTGACAGTTGGGCCAATGACGGATGGGGCCTAAAGAAGCTGTCGATGGGGCTGCCGAGCGATGCACAGTGGGGCAGAGCACAGGGGCAGCTGACGATCACCCGTGGTTCTGGCTGGTCATGTTCTGACCGTGGCTCTGCCCGTGTTCCTTGTTATTTTTTTCTGTTGTTCTGGAAAGAAACAGTGCCGTGGAGTGCAACTGATGGTCTTCTACCAAAGGGGAAGGAAAAGGAAGAAGAGGAGGAAAAGGACAAAGGGAATAAATAGGCCGAAGGGGAAGGGAAACGTGAGAACAGGAAAGTGGTGCTGAAGAAGACGGGGGAACCGTCAGTCTAGAGGAGGAGGATAAAAAATCTAGAGCACAGGAGAAGGGAATTTTTTTTTTTTTTTGAGACAGAGCCTCAAGCTGTCACCCTGGATAGAGTGCTGTAGCATCACATCTCACAGCAACCTCCAATTCCTGGGCTCAAGCGAGTCTCCTGCCTCTGCCTCCCAAGTAGCTGGGACTACAGGCTCCTGCCACAACGCCCGGCCATTTTTTGGTTGCAGCCGTCACTGTTGTTTGGTGGGCCGCGGCTGGATTCAAACCTGCCAGCTCAGGTGTATGTGGCTGGCGCCTTAGCCCACTGAGCCACAGGCGCCGAGCCTACATATACCACATTTGATTAATCCACACAGGTATTGATGGACACTTAGGTGGATTCCACATGTTTCTGATTGTGAACTGTACTGCAATGAACATTCCAGTGCATGTGTCTTTTTTGATAAAATGACTTTTTAAATTTTGTGTAACTACCCAGTAGTGGGATTGCAGGATCAACTGGTAGGTTTACCTTTTTTAGTTCTTTGAGGACTCTCTATATCACTTTTCATAGAGGTTATACTAGTTTGAATTTCTACCATTTAAAAATGCTAGGGGGATGAGTTACAGTTTTTATAACAGATTTCTTTTAAAGATCGGTATTACAAAACATTCAAGTGTAGGGCGGTGCCTGTGGCTCAGTGAGTAGGGCACCAGCCTCATATACCGAGGGTGTTGGGTTCAAACCTGGCCCCCTCCAAACTGCAACACCAACAAAAAATAGCCGGGTGTTGTGGCGGGCCCCTGTAGTCTCAGGTACTTGGGAGGCTGAGGCAGGGGAATCGCCTAAGCCCAGGAACTAGAAGTTGCTGTGAGCTGTGTGATGCCACGGCACTCTACCGAGGGCGATAAAGTGAGACTCTGCCCCTACAAAAAAAAAAAAAAACATTCAAGTGTCTCTCTGTCTGGTAACATTGATAATCATGTTTAAAGTGCAGTCATTTGTGGTTATAATCTTGTTTTGCTGGCTTTCATTACTCAATTCCTCCTGAGGAAATTGAGGAGAGGGATTAGACAGAAGACCAAGTTATATAAAAGTTCCATTTAAGTTGTATTAAGATATAGAAAAAAGAGGCTCAATGCCTGTGGCTCAAGCGGCTAAGGCACCAGCCACATACACCTGAGCTGGCAGGTTTGAATCCAGCCCAGGCCCGCCAAACAACAATGACGGCTGCAACCAAAAGACTGCCAGGTGTTGTGGCAGGTACCTGTAGTCCCAGTTACTTGGGAGGTGGGAGGCAGGAGAATCGCGTGAGTCCAGGGGTTGGAGGTTGCTGTGAGCTGTGATGCCACAGCTTGAGGCTCTGTCCCCCCCCAAAAAAAAAAATTTGCTGAAGGCATGGAGAAAGGAAGGAGGAAGGGAGTGTGGGAACCTTGCCAGAAGCTGCTAAAAGACACAATCAGAGGAGCCACAGGGGAGCCCACTGGCTTTAGGGGCACAGGGAATGTTAGTGCTGTTAACAAGAACATCATCAGGGCACTCTCGCTTAGATGGGGGACGGCGCCTGAGTTCCCAGAGTTTGGTGTAGGGGGCAGTAACTCCTATCCTTGGGATGTACTTTAATTTTTGCCAAGTATTACCTACTCGCAGCAATTTTTTTTTTTTTTTTTTTGAGACAGAGCCTTCTGGGCTTAAGTGAGTCTCCTGCCTCTGCCTCCCAGGTACTGGGACCACAGGCACCCGCCACAATGCCCGGCCATTGTTTTTTTTTTTTGGTTGCAGCCGTCGTTGTTTGGGGCTGGATTCTAACCCACCAGCGCAGTTGTACGTGGCTGGCGCCTTAGCCCGTTGAGCCACAGGAGCCGAGCCTACTTGCAGCAATTTAAAGCAGCAGAAAATAAAGGCTTGGCAGAGCTAGTGAGGAGAAGGCGGTTAAGTTTTGGGACTTGGTTCCAGTCTCTTGGGGTAGCTGTTAGCTTGTGTAGGTCTTAGATGCATCCTGGATGTTTTCTAGAGTTTTCTTCCAGAGTCTGATGAAATTCTCAAAGAGGAGAGAGAACTTCATTCAGCAGAGCTAAGGAAATTCAGAATGGGGCCTTTGGTGCTGGCAGGCATGTTGTGGAGAAAGAGAATGATGACAGGTCAATAGTGAATGATGGCGAGAGATGGGCTTGACCTCACCAGTCCCCTGCAGACCTTCTCCTTCTGGACAGGAACACAGAGCACAAGTTCATCTGAGGGGTCCATCTCTACTTTTGCCACGAGTGAGATTTCCCTTACCTAGAGCAACTTTGAACTGACCAGTGTGCACACACATACACACACACTTGTTTTCCTATTTGGTCCAACATAATGAGGTTGATTAAACTTCTTACCCTTTCTTGCCTCCACACATACTTCCACTCTGCTCCATATCATCAAAAAAACACTTTGTACCTTTGACCTCTTTTCAGTACATTCTCTTTACCTTCTAGATCTCTCTACCCCTCCCCCAAGGACATTGATTCTGCGCATGCCTCTCCGGAAGGGCGGTTTTGCCCACAGCCCTTGTTCCTGAAAGGGGAGTCGTGAGTGCTTCTTCACCCTTGTTTGAAATTCCAGATAGTTTCTCAGGATTTCCTTTCTTTCTCTTTGCTTTTTCTTTCCTTCCCTCTTTCCCTCCCTCCCTCCTTTCCTTGCTTCCTTCCTTCTAGACTGAGTCTTGCTCTATCACCCAGGAAGAATGCCACGGCATCATCATAGCTCGCTGCAACCTCAAACTCTTGGGTTCAAGCGATCCTCCTGCCTCAGCCTCCTGAGTAGCTGGGGACTACAGGTGCCCGTTTCAATGTCTGGCTACTTTTTCTATTTTTAGTAGGGCTGGGAGTCTCACCCATGCTCAGGCTGGTCTAGAATTCTTAAACTCAAGGCATCCTCTGGCTTTCACCTCCCAAAGTGCTAGGATAGTAGGTGTGAGCCACTGTGCCCCTCCAAGATTTCTTATTTCTTCAAAACTCCAGAAACTTTGTTCCACATACCCTCCAACCATTTATTTCTGCCATCAGACTTCCAGCCATTCCTTCTCATTTGCTGGTGATTTTAGCACTTGGCTGGCTCTCTCTCTCCCTGCCCTCTCTTCTCTTCCTGTCATCCTTAGTGATTTCAATATCTGGAGATGACCCACTCCATGCCCTGTCTTCTCAGTTCCTTCAGGTCAGACCCTGCAAGATCTTTTCCACTCCATCTTAACCACCCACTTTGTGATCCAGAACTTTCTCATTACCTCCGACTGCACCAACTCCAACATTGCAACCCCATGGTTTTCCATCCAACCCAAACTAGCCACCTTTTCCCTTCCAACTTCCTTACTTCAGTGCCTGAGTGAAACGATTCTGCAGCACCATTGGAACGTCTCACGATCCCCATCTCCCTCTTCCCTTTCTTTCTACCCATCGCACCTCTGTCTGACGATCCCTGGCTTCCTTCTCCTCCATCCCCTTACCTCACATGCCTTGCTCATGGTTAAACACTTTCTGCCTATTCCTCTTCTCTCCCAAAGGAACAGAGTGTCCTGGGTGAACAGCACACCGCCATGCCCACTCCATTCACCAAACATTCGTGAGCACAGATCCCAGAGGACCGTTAGCACTGTCCAGCCAGCCTAATACATTTTCAGGGTCACACTTTACAAGGCAGGTGTTTAATACCATCCTGCTTTTCAAACTTCCAATATCTTTCCCTGTTCTTCCTCAGCTGATAACTTGGCCTCTTATTTGATTAAGAAAACAGCAAATCCACCAGGGAATCCACTGCCATTAGGAAATCCTCCATACATTCTCCCTTCCCTCCCTTTTTAACAGCCCTTGCTCCTATCTGAGGCTAATAACTCTTGTTTTGCACCGAATCTTACTCATCACCTTGCTCCCCCAAGTATTTCCTCTCTGACAACGTGAATTTCTCTGTTTACATTATCATTTAGCATAGAAATATACCATCTTATTTCCAGTCTTAAATAAAAATAGGGCCCTCCCTCAACTTCATGAATTCCTTAGCTCCCACCATATTTCAAGGCCTATCTCCCCCGGGAGTGAGTATTTGCTGTCACCTATTCCAGTCCTCCCATCATCACCATCATCATCATTATCATCTTCTCTTTTTTTTTTAGAGAAAGACTTTCACTTTATCACCCTCAGTAGAGTGCCATAGCGTCATAGCTCACAGCAACCTCCAGCACCTGAGCTTAGGCTATTCTCTTGCCTCAGCCTCCCAAGTAGCTGGGACTACAGGCACCCGCCACAACACGCAGCTATTTTTTTTGTTGCAGTTTGGCTGAGGCTGAGTTCGAACCTGCCACCCTCAGTATATGGGGCTGGCGCCCTACCCACTGAGCCACAGGCACTACCTCTTTTCTTTTTTTGAGATAGTCTCATTATGTCACCCTCAGTAGAGTGCTATGGTGTCACAGCTCACAGCAACCTCAAACTCTTGGGCTTAAGTGATTCTCTTGCCTCAGCCTCTCAAGTAGCTGGGACTATAGGCGCCCTCCACAAGGCCTGGCTGTTTTTTTGTTGCGGTTATCATTGTTGTTTCGTAGGTCCAGCTAGGTTCGAACCTGCCAGCTCTGGTGTATGTGGCCAGCACTCTAACCACTGAGTATGGGTGCTGAGCCTCCCCGTCAACTTCTTAACCCACCTTAATCAGGCCTTTCTTCCTACTCGGTCATAGACACCGTTGGCAAGCTACCAGCAAACTGCTTGCTAGAATTCAGTCTCTCAATGGATTTGACCCAGTCACCCCTTCTTCCTTGAAATACTTTATTTATTTCAGCTTGGCTTCTGTGAATCCACATTTCTACCTCCTTGGTTCCTCCTTCTCATTCTATTTTCCTGGCTTTTCTTTTTCTTCTGGTCCAAATGTTTTTGTTTTTGCTTTTTGAGACAGAGTCTCACCCAATCACTCTGGGGTTGAGTGGTGTGGTGTCATAGCTCACAGAAACCTCAAACTCTTAGGCTCAAGAAATCCTCTTGCCTTAGCCTCCCAAGTAGCTGGGACTACAGGTGCCCTAGACAAGGCCTGGCTATTTTCTTGTGCAGGCTGGTCTTGAAGTCCTGGACTCAAGCAATCCATCCACCTCGGCCTCCCAGAGTGCTAGGATTAGAAGCGTGAGCCACCACACCCTGCCTATCTGTAAATGTTAAAGTAAATCCACGTCAATTTCTCTTCTGTTTTCCATGTAAGCTCATTAATCTCATAAAACTTCGTGCCTTTAAATTACATTTGTATCTACTGGTTTTCAAATACATACTTTCAGACTTGACTTCTCCCCTGAGCTCCAGATTTGCCACCTAACTCCTTATTTAGCATCTGTTTGGTGCCTCACATCGTAGTGGTCCCAAAATAAACCTTAATTCCACCAGCTTGGTCCTTCTCCTCCTTCAGGCTTGTCCATCTCAGTAAATGCCACCAGTACTCACCGATGTGCTCGGTCCAAACCTATTACAGTTGTCATTGGCAACTCCTGTTTCTTCCTCATCGTTCTCCCTGTCTAAAGTCATCAACAAGTCCTATTGATTCGACTTTCAAAATCTATCTTGATTAGACTTAATCACATACACCTCAATTATCCTCACCCCAAACCCATCATCTCTCACATAGAATCTTGCAAAAACCTCCAAACTGGTATCTTGCTACTTGCAGCACACTCTTTCCACAAGCAGACAGAGTAATTTTTTACAATTGTAAAATAAATAAAATCCTCTAATGGTTTCCTATTGCACACAGAATAAACCCCCAATCTCCTTTCCCTGGTCCATCAGGCCGTGTGTGATCCGGCTCCTGTCAGTTTCTCCGACTTTCCTCTTACCCCCTCTGTCCTGCTCCTCACTCAGTTCTAGTCAGACAGACTTCTCGTGGCTCCCCAAATACAGATGTTGTTTCTTCCATTGATCCCGAATCCTTATTCTTTCCTCTGATGACATACTCTTTCTTTAGATTCTTGAGCATCTTACGTCCTCATTTTATTCAAATGTCGCATTGAACTTCTCTTCTTTAGAGGGGCCCCATCTTTCAATATTTCTGTCTACAAAAGAGCAGGGCCTGTCTCCACACTTCGCCCTGATTACCTTCTCTTCATAGCACTTACCCTGACATCATGCGTGTGTTATCATTTGTCCACCTGGCAGAAATGCAGGCTCTAAGCCAGCAGTGGTTTCTCCTATCCCATTACCTGGAATATGCTAGGCACCTAACAGGGCTTCAATCAATACTTACCGAAAGAAAGAGCATAAGGAATGTCCATGAGGCACCTGTTTCCTTATTGCCTCTATCCAGATCTGGAACCTTCTCAGATCAGATGGATAAATTCCCCCAGCACAGATAGGGTCTGGCCCCCTTTCCATGCCTCTATTTCTGTGTTCTGCAAAATATAATATTCACACCCTGCACCTCAGCCTATCTTTCTAGTTTTCCCCCTTAAGGCAGCTCCCATATGATATCTTTGACAGAACTTGTATTGGTTGTTGACATTATGCCAACTTCTTTCTTTTTGCTCCCACTATATATCCCACTAAATACTTCTACATAGTACTCATCATAGCTTTTGGCAATAATTTTACACTGAGCATGGCAAGAGCCTTGGTTTTGTCAACTCAATTAGTGAGACTACTCCTTTGGGACAGAGACCATTCCTTGTTCTTCTATGTCCCCTTCTATGCTTAGCCCTGTGCTGAGAAAATGGCTTAATAAATATTAAGGCCAGGCATAGTGGCTCACACCTATAATTTTAGCACTTTGGGAGACTGAGGCAGGAGGATCCCTCTAGCTCAGGAGTCTGAAACCAGCCTGAGCAATAGTGAGACCCTGTCTCTATTAAAATTAGAAAACTAGCCAGCCATCCTGGTGGGCACCTGTAGTCCCAGCTACTTGGGAGACTGAGGCAAGAGGATCACTTGAGCCCAAGAGTTTGAGGTTGCTGTGAGCCATGATACCACAGCACTCTACCCAGGGCAACAGAGTGAGACTGTTTAACAAAAAAATCTATTAATTTACTAATACCAATCTCATGCCGATAAAGCAAATGTTGAGCTTATTTTTATTTTTTCTGTATATATATATGTATTTATTGTTGGGGATTCATTGAGGGTACAAGAAACCAGGTTGCACTGATTGCATTTGTTAGGTAAAGTCCCTCTTACAATCGTGTTTTGCCCCCAAAAGGTGTGGCACACACCAAGACTCCAACCCCCTCGCTCCTTTCCTCTCTCTGCTCTTCATTTCCCCATCCCTCCCAGCTTATTTTTAAAGATAAATTATGTGCATGCACACATACAATGACAATGGAATATATTTTATAACTACTCAACAAAGACATAAAAGCAAATAACCACTAAAATTATTTTATCTTCACGGTTATGGGAAAGTCAACCAAAGTCCAGTTTCTATAATACTTGGGGATGAAGGGCTGCAGGCGAGTGTCTTTGTGTGTGTTGTGGTCTTGGCTCTGGGGACTGCCCCATGGCGTGTCCTCATTGTGACGGCTGCCAGGACAGCGTCAGCACCTGTGGTGAGCTGCTCTGCTTCTGGCTTTGTTTCACCAGATGGCTGACTTTGAATGATGTTCCCGTATTTAAGGACTAGAGTACATAGGACTTAGGAGGAGGAAGGAGACAAAACAGCAATTACAGTTTTGTCTAAAGAAAAGATGAAAGAACCAGAACTACGTGGGCCATCCTGGAGGGACTGTGATTCCTCTGTAATCATTGGCAGTAATTAAAGACCTGAGAAAGTAGCCATTAGAATTGTTCCCTGTGACTTGATTTCTAGGCTTAAAGATAGGAAAATAACTGGGAATTAAATTCTACTACCATCTGAAACATATTGGTAAAGAATTGAATTATCTATTCTGAAATGTCTAGACCTTCCTGCCTGAATGGTCCTCTAGTGTGTGTACCATAAGAGGAAAAGAATAGTAACATTGTAGAGCTGGAAGAAAGCAGAATCTCTTCCTTAGATCTACTCACCTGTCTTAAATTTGTATTTCATAGAATTTACTTTTTATCCTTATGAGAAAATATCACACATTCACACATTTAGATAAAACCAAAATGAGCCACAATCAAATGCCAAAGAGATAACAAAATAGCTATCATCAGATGGTGTCTGAATCTTACTTTAAAATATATTTTTAAGCTCACCACCTGTAGCACAGTGGTTACAGCACCAGCCACATCACCGAGGGTGGCAGGTTCTAACCTGGCCTGGGTCAGCTAAACAACAACAGCTGGAAAACTGTAACAAAAAATAGCCGGGTGTTGTGGAGGACATCTGTAGTCCCAGCTACTTGAGAGGCTGAGGCAAGAGAATCGCTTGAGCCAAAGAGTTTGAGGTTGCTGTGAGCTGTGACAGCACAGCACTCTATCGAAGGCAACATAATAAGACTCTCTCTCTCTCTCTCTCTCTCTCTATATATATATATATATATACATATTTAACATTTTTAATTTTAAAAACAATCTTCAGGATGCTAGTACAACAATTGGAAGGAAAGCTGTACAATTATATCTTTTCTGATTCATTCTTTTCCTCGCCATTGTTTGTAGCCTTGTATATGATATTCTCAAGTCTCTGAGTGCCTGCCAACATTTCCATGTTAGTTTGCTGGGGCACCTGTAACAAAGTACTACAGATTAGGTGGCTTAAACAAGAGAAATTTGTTGTTTCACAGTTCAGGAGGCCGGAAATGTGGGATCGAAGTGTTGGCTGGGTTGGCTTCTTCTGAGGCTCTGAGGGAGAGTCTGCTCCAGGCCTCTCTTCTGGTTTTTGGTGGCTTATGTTTGCATCGCCCCAATCTCTGCCTTCACCTTCACATGACATTCTACTTATATGCATGTCTGTCTTTGTCTCCAAATTTCCCCTTTTATAAGAATGCCAGTCATGGCTCGGCACCTGTGGCTCAACAGGTTAAGGCACCAGCCACATACACATGAGCTGGCCGGTTCGAATCCAGCCCGGGCCCGTCAAACAACAATGACGGCTGCAACCAAAAAATGGCGGGGCATTGTGGCGGGCGCCTGCAGTCCCAGCTACTTGGGAGGCAGAGGCAGGAGACTCGCTTGAGCCCAGGAATTGGAGGTTGTTGTGAGCTGTGATGCTACAGCACTCTATCCAGGGTGACAGCTTGAGGCTCTGTCTCAAAAAAAAAAAGAAATTACTTGATTATTACGTAATATATATGTGGTAGACAGAAAGTTTATTAGCAGTATTTGGTTTTTCTCCTGAAGTTTACTTGTTTGT